>JAANDG010001031.1:0-24603 GCA_036852015.1 Pelodera strongyloides | reverse complement strand
TTGCAAGTATCCCACAAAATCCTTGTGATCCTGTCAATACTACCGTATTTCTGCACGAAACCTGCATATATAATATGGAAAATTAAAAACACATTCTCCTGTAGTTCCAAAATACTGTAAATTTTCAGCATTCTTGGAAACCCCATAAATGCATTACGAAGCTATTTTCTCCTTTGTTTTTTACGGATGCAGAACATTGGAGAACCTTTTCGAGACAAAATATCAAAGATGGTAGCTTGAACACGAGGATTCTTGCTTCCGCCAATTGTCTGAAGATGTCCTGAATTGTTGGAACCGCAAAAAAGTTCATTTTTAGGAGATGCTTCGGTAAGTTGGTCCATTTTCTGGCGGAGACTTTTCGCAAAACATTACCGTGAACACTAGAAACAAGTAGCAAGCATTCCTCTTTATATTTTCCAGACATAGAAGCATACCGCAGCCTAGCGCAGGACAACGGAATAATTGCTGAAACCATAGAATAACCGTCAGTGGTCCGTCACCCAAATGGTTTTTATGAGAAAACATCTATCGACTGGTTCGTGACTGGTTAATTTGGTGACCAGTTTATAACGGATTTCGATGAAACTTGGTCACCACATGATCACCAAACGGGCAGGCCCAACCCATGAAAAACCAGCGAACCGTCACCAAATGGACCCATTTCCTATGAGCCACGAATTGATTCCCATCTGTCAATTGGTTAATTGAAAATTGATATACATACTTATGCGACGCACTGTATAGTAAACTACGCTAAACAGGAAATATGGCACCAGACCTCTTTTATAAGCCAGAGAAAGTGATGCTTATTGTATTAGAGTGAAATATGGTAAGCTGTAATTGTATGGCATGGCTAGGGCAAGATAAGACATAAGGAACTTCGTCCATGTGGCGTAGGAAGAGATACTAATGATTTTTTGGACACATTTCTTTATATTATTGAAAGTATGATGTTCTGTTCTTTGAAGGAGTCGAATTTCCAGAGATGCTGGATGTGACGTAAAACTCTTCATGATTGTCAATTCGGGCTGGCGCACGCGTGGCGCACATACCGCGCCCCGAGACTACCACGAACTAGTTTGCCCACCACACCACACAAACTACAAAAATCATATTTCGAAACTATTGTCGACAAGTTAAAGTGAAGAAGCTCCTTTCACGAAAAAATAAAAGCACAATAAAGTGAAAGTTGTATCGTTGTTTTTGTGTTTGTTGTGGTTTTACTAGACAGCTGTTAGGTGATTTTTCACGTTGTAAATGATCAAACACGAGATAAAAGAAATAAAAATAAACAAAGCGAAAGTCCATAAATACAAATAACATGTGGCTATCATGATACTATGTACGAAAAAGTTAACCATTGGTCAGATATTTTTAGAATCGTTATGTTTATTTTCGTTTCGTTCTATGGTATGGTTCTATGGTCACCCACAAGTTGTGTACCCACAAGTTCCTTTCTCTATGGATAATGAGTCCAAACTTGAAATTAGCATACGATAGTATCGATATGATCGATGATCAATGATTGGCCACTAAACTGTAGTTTGCTCGGGCTGTGTTCAATTCTCGACAGGGGATATAAATTCCTCGTTGAACAATCACTCGTTATCAGTGTAATTTAATCTGATTGTCTTTGTTCCGATCCGAAAGTGCTCTCATTCTCTCTACGTATTTTTGCGTGTCTTATCACTCAAATTCTGATTCGATAAGTAATAGGCTTAATAATTCATCATTAAAAGTGAGGCGCGAATCGCTTCTTATGATTGTGAACCGTGAACATTCTGATCCGCGTTATATTGTCTACTTTTTTATGTCGTCTTCTAGTTGTGGTACAGGCTCGTTTTATAGTTGTGACGTGAGCTAGCGCCAGATACTGCTATGTGAATTTAGAAGGATGTTGCAAGATAGATTTAGAACGTTGCAAGATTGTTTTCAGGTTTTGTTATATAGATCTAGGATGTTGCTAGATCGATTTAGAAATTATCCACTGTTCTAAATGAAAGAATGACAGTTGCAGAATGACAAACCCGTTTTCTAGTTACGGGACACTAGAAATTTGTGACGATGACTTGGGTAAGCTGGATACTTCTTATTGTTAGCATTAGTTATTTTAGATCTGCTCTCTCACATACGCACACCCACATACACGCTTTTTCAGTATAACTTTATTCACCCTCCTATGCCTATTCCTTGCTCATACTCTCTTGAGTATAATTACAAGGTCAAACAGATAATGTGGCAAAATGCCGTCGCTCAAGCCTAAGCCTAAGCATAAGTTTGTTTTTCATGGAACTTGCTTATTTACCCCAGGAATGACAACTTTTATCTGTCTATGTATTAAAATTTTTTCGCGGTTCTGATTCTTTATCGTTGTCCTTTTATCTAGATTACGGTCTCGGTGAAATAATCCAATAGACTATGCGGTCATGCATCGATGACGAAGTTGCTCGTCGTGGGTTTGCACCTTTTCTAAATATCTTATTATTTTTCTGTGAAGGTAGTGCTTTGGTTTTTAAACTTGTTCGTACTTCGTATGTATGTTGTACATCTCCAACTAATGTTGTTGACACGTAATCACATATCTCTAGTAGCATCAGTTGTGCTGGTCAGTTGTTTATGTTGTGCCGTTTAAAAGTACTAAAATCTTTGATAAAGATCAAGTATATATGGCTAAATTCTAGAATTTGTGTGTGTGTGTGTGTGTGTGTGTGTGTGTGTGTGTGCATGTGTGTGTGTGTGTGTGTGTGTATGTGTGTGTATGTGTGTATGTGTGTATGTGTGTATGTGTGTGTGAGTGTGAGTGTGTGTGTGTGTGGTGTGTGTGTGTGTGTGTGTGTGTGTGTGTGTGTGTGTGAGAGAGAGTGTGTGTGAGTTATTGAGAATTAGACGCCGACTTTACTTGATGCTAGCTCGACATAAGAGGTCATTATGTGGACAAGTCATAGTAGTTACCCTATCCCTAAACGTTACCAAAATTTAACAGGTTACTATTTTTGGATATCTTTGGGGTTGCAATCGCGGTTCATTTTTAGCAGGAGCAAAGTCTAAATATATTTTTTTTGCCCATGACATGTGTTAGGTGCCTCAAGCGTGAAGTGCACAAAAAACACACGCAATAAGAAAAATGTGCTCTGGTCACACGTTGGACTCAATTCATTTTCTGGCCGATTTGCGAACTCAGTTTCTAGAATTAGAATCTAGAAGGCATTTTCGCCTATGAACTCGCCTTCGCCTGTTGCTAGCTGATTCATTTCTAGTTTTGCCTGTTGGTCTTGGTTTGGTGAGACATGAAGAAAACTACATCCTCACACGATACATATACTCATATATTATTCTATGTAAATTGTGTCCCAGTGTCCCATTGGGCATGACGTGGATATAGTTTGATGTAATTTTCAAAGCATTTTGAAAGGTCTTATAATTTTTCTCTCTTCGCCGATGTTTGTGCCAGACATGCGCCGTTCTTGTTTTATATAGTCTCTTCTCTAACCTTTAAAGGGATTGGCACTGTCCTTTGTGTAATCATTTATCATCACAGAAACGCTAGAAATACAATACAACATGTGTCAGCCTAAAATATCTAGGCAAACAAATTAGAAAACATAAAATATCATGTTTTGAACACCGTTGATAAAGAAATTGAGAATTTTAGTAAGGCATAACAAAGTTTACTGGAAAAAAAGAAGTTTTTTTTCTGGAGAGCTCTTTTCTTTTCTGAAATGTAGATATCTATAAATAAAAACTTTTACGCTTCAAGAGCGTGCACCTTTATTCAAGGGGGTTCAAATTCAAAGTGGGCTTATGACATGTTCCGCAGAGGTTCTGAGCGTAGGCGACCAGTTCCAGATGAACAATTATCTGTACTTAATAATCCAATTCGTTGTATATAATCATGACCTCAAGGAATGATTCCTTGAATAAATGAGGCCAAGTGTTCTCTAACTCCTAGATGTTTTCATCAACCAAACATGTGTGTTGTCCTTGCTTTCGCGCCAAGGCAAATCCGGTTTTCTTTTAGTTCTATCTCTATGCGTTTGGCAGTGACTTATTATAAACTACGCTAAGAATTGCTATGTTACCTTTAACTTTAACGTTTACGCTTGCATCTACGTAAAGCTAAATAAGTGGGTAATCGTATTCCCACTCAATTTATAAATGTATAATACCGTAACTATATATGAATTTACATTGTCCTTTCTCGCCCGCCACGTCTTTTGTTACCGTGTAAGAGCATAAATAACACAATCAATCGTTTTTACCCAATTACAAATACTGGTTTTATAAATAAATATTTATTAACACATAAAATGTGTGCATCAATATGATGAAAGGTTTTCAAAAGTGTGAAAACTGGAAAGAACATCGATTACAATCATTGATGATATTGCCTTTTATATGTGGAAATATTTTTATTTACATACCTGCGTTTTAATTAATCTTATTGTTAGTGTTATAGTTAACGCAGGGAATTGATGTCTCTCAATCTGACCGTCACTATTTCGTTATCTTCGAATCTTAGAAAATCTGTGAACATTTTGAACCTTTTAGTTTTGGAATTTTATTTGTCGTCTTTAGAGTCTCTCCTTTTTTTAAATTTCATGACTATTTATTGGTTACGTGATCTTTGTCAATGGAATGTTATAAATGAACGTTTTGTGCAGTTTGTTGATCATTTTTTTCGCATATTCTATGAAAAATGCATAATTTTGTAGTTTTAAGCTGGACTTTACGAAAAAGTGAGCGTTTAATAACAAAGAAAAAAGTTGATGTATGGGTGGCTTATATAAAACAACAATATTCCAATTCGGAACAATTTGAACGCTCTAAAATTGTGAACAGTTTTAACTTACTTTCCTTTTAGTTGTATTTTTTTAGTTCAATGTATAAGTAGATAAACTTAGAATCGCCGTGTTTGTGAAACCAAGTGTCGTGTCTTGTTGGTTAAGTAAACTTGTGCAAGCTGCCCGCCGTTATCACGCCGCTTGCACGCCAAAAGCCGGAGGCGAAATGGCGTGAGTTCGGCGGGCAACTTGCACACCAGAACCACGTGCCACTTTCCACGCCACGTACACGCCGTAACATTGCCGCTTGCACGCCAATTTTCACGTTGATTCCGAGCATACTGTATTCTTTTTCTTGCGTACCGTAGCACATTGAAACATACCGTAATCTTTTCTTTTCAGGAAGTATGGAAAAGGGAACGGAGAAAGCGTTACTAGCGACGAGAAATTTAGGAAAGGAGGGTGTTTCGTAAGTTTGTATGTCTCTAAAAATTTTCGAAGAAACATATTTCTTTCGGGGATTATCGCTCTGAAACATTCTGACCTTGCACAGGAGAGGAATCAAAAATCTAAGCCTTTGTATTATCGGTTCGCAGCGCCAATCACTGCGCTACACATTACATATTACCCAAATCCATAATTCGTGTTCTGTAGCGAAGCACGTCGGTAAATGATGTATCAACTGATATAGCTTATCGATTTTTTCGTTAAGCTGTTCTTTTACTAACATCCATTCAGATCCCACATGACAGTGGTCAACTTTCTCCGTGGAATGGTCGGTCCAGGGTGCTTTTCAGTACCATTAGCTCTGAAATATGCCGGACTATGGGTGAGTATTTATACAAGTAAAATCTTGCCATAGCTGCAGGACTGATCTTTTCATGTTCCTCTTTTCTTTTTTTTAAAGTCAGTAGTCACTCACTCATTGTCAGGCAGTATTAGTGATTTTGGACTTCGTATTTAAAGCGAAATGCTACCTCTTTGGAAAATTTGGGCATGATAAGCAAATCCTATGTATCCTATTAATTTTGTATGATCGTCCACGGCAATCGTACAAAATTAGCATAGGATACATAGGATTTGCTTATCATATGCAAATTTTCCAAAGAGGCTAGCATTTTGCTTTAAATGGAAGCGTGCTACTCAATAGGCGTCAACCAAGCTCCCAATAGCAAATCCTTTTTACAACGAAAAAAAAAACACATTATTTGCAGACCGGCTTCTCGCTTCTCTTTGTTATGGGCATTGTTATGTGCATAAACATGGCGAAACTAGTCAAATGTTCACAACATTTGTGCGCAATGTGGGTGTCTTTTTAAAAAATAAGTATGCGATAAGCGGAGAGTTTATAATTTAAAGCGAAATGCTAGCCTCTTTGGAAAATTTGCATATGATAAGCAAATCCTATGTATCCTATGCCGTGGATCACTACATAGCGCGTACGAAGTGAGGATGACGCACAAGCGGGAATCGAACCCACGTCCTTCGGTTACTCTCTGCGACTAACCACTGAACCACTGCGCTATGATTACCCCTCCGTTGCTTTCTTTGGAATCTTAATATATTTATTTACAGAACCGGGATCCCGGCTTTGAATTTCGGAAATATGACCGAAGAAGCATTTAAACACAGTTTTCCATCATTACGACGCCACGCTCTGAAAGCCAAGTGAGGGAACGAGGGTTGCTTACTTTTTTTGTACTTTAGTTTACGTCTTATTGTCAAGTTTTTAAAGTATTAAAGCTTGTAAGAAAGAGAGAAAGAGACAGACACACAGACAGAGAGAGCATGAGAAACAGGGGAAAGAGTAGGAACCGAGAGACAAACAGAGAGGGAGAGAAGGTATATAGGAATGGAAAGAGGAACATAGAGAAGCAGAGAAAGAGAGAGGTAAAGAGAGTTGAAAACTGAAGAAAATGGAAATTTTAGGATTTTCATCAATTTATGCTTGTTTGTATTGCAATTGGGCGTCTGTTCAGTGTGCTACATATTCATGGTCGACCATTTGAAAGAGGTTTGACGATTCATTATTATGTTTATTATTTTCATTATTTTGATTATTTTGGGTACATAGGCTTTACGCAAGCTGCGTGTGCAACGCCTGCGTTTTCTACTTGATTGCAGCAAATTCCTCGTAGGTTAGAGTTCTCGGATAGTTCCACGCGCGAAAAACTTCGCGCTACGCTCGCGCAAATTTCGCTCACGTTTCTCCAGCGTAATCATATTCAATAGCACTGAGCTTACACAATGAATGGGTTTCTCAAATCCATCATATTTTAGGTTATCGATCATTTTTGGCCTGCGTCTCCGTTGAGTGAAAAGTATCTTTTATTGATTATGTTCATTCCATTCTGTCTTCAAGTTTCTATTAGAACATTCCGAGCATTAACATATGTGAGCGTATTCGGAAACGCACTCATGCTCGTCGCACTTGTGATTATTTTCCAGGTAAGGTTATAGGAAACGTAGGAACCATTTGATGACCGTTCCTTTTTTCGTGAGCCAGCACGTTGAAGACTGTAGCTAATGCAAAGCTTTAACACTACAAACTACAACAACCAAAAATTACAAAAAATATTAATGTAATTCAGCGTTTAATACGATCACCGAATATAATCCCCACACTGCCGAATTTCACCGACTTCAACGGGTTCATGATGTCTGCCGGATCGATTTTATATGCTTTCGAGGGACAGGCAATTGTGAGGTTTTAGATTAAAACTGCTCATGCGCCGCGAAAGAATGGCGGGAAAATCTGTGCGGCGAAAACGTGGCGCACTTGTTTAAGCGGTAGGAGCGAAAATGTGCGCAAACAGAACTCAACTCGTTTCGCGCATCCCTAGCGTGCGCCGCGCTGTCGTTTCTTGGGTAAAGCCGGTGACTGCACAAACTTTCACGTTGCATTGAGCGAAACTGCCGCGGTATGTAGCTAAACGTCATAATATAGTTGTTATTAATACCGCACTGTGCCGCACAAGTAAAGTGCGCCACAACGGAGCGGCGTCATTTAATTCTGCTGTATTGCGACGCATGCGCGTCGCAAAGCAATAATGGCTCCTAATTTGCGTATTTTAGGTCCTTCCGCTTGAGAATAAACTCAAGCACCCGTCCGAAATGAATGGCCTTACCGGAGTTTTATTTACCGGAATGTCCTTAACAACGATAACTTACGCCTTCTGCGGATTTTATGGATATATTACTTATGGAGCTGATGTGGAAGGGAGTATAACACTGAATATGCCCAATACACCGTGAGTTTTCTTTGTAGAAGATGAATACTTCCTCTATACGAATCCTAGAGCTAGCCGGTAACCTAAACGCAAGCTTAGCAGGATACGTTACATACTATGAAAATGAAAAACCCGAGAGCCGAAATTCTCACGCCGCAATAATCTGGCGCTCATTCGGCTCACAGCTTCCGAAAATCTCAAAAAATGATGTGATGCGACGAAACTGCGGTGAACAACCCTCCTCCATTCTAAACCAATTTCAGTTTAATCTTCGGTGTCAAGTGTCTATTGACTGTGGTTACTTTTACCGGATTTCTGATGCAACATTACGTCGTCATTGAGATGTACCTTCCCGAACTGACGGCTTATTTACAAAGCAAAAAGTACAGTAATGCGAAGATCCTGCTGATTGAATATGCTAATCGATATTTGATTGTTGTCCTGGCCAGTGAGTTATGCTTTCATTTGTGATTCAAAGCATTATGACACGTGGTCTTGGAATGGGCGCATAATGGAATACATAATACAAAGTACTGTTGACCAGCTGACTTATTTAAAAACAGCGTGCCGCACCAACCTCTTTAAACTTCTAGACTTGTATTTGAACACTTGTATTGAATGAACGGCACTATACGAATCACTGTACAAACTCCTCGGGTGATGCGCAGCAGACGCCCAAATCCTGCGGCTCTAGTCTGGCGAAGTATTGGCACAAAATCGATTGGGTGCGCTGCGCGAGTATGGGGCCGCTATCGTATCATTGCATCTATTTTCGAATATTCGTATGCAAGCACTGTAATAGTAGCCGTTCGTACGTAGGAATATATCCATAATTTGAAACGCATTCTTGTTTATTTCAGTGGGACTCTCAATAGCTGTACCCAACCTCAGTGATATAATTCCGTTAATTGGTGTTTCTTTTGGTATGATCCTCTCGCTAATTGTCCCACCGTTGATTGAGGTATGTTAATTGCTTTTGAATAACTTATGCAAATTTATTGTTTTAATGTCGCAGGATTCAGCGCTGAAAATAATTATCTTTCAAGCAGACCATAAGCAGACTGCTGTAGTAATTACAGCTCTATATTACATACGGAAAACTTTTTTCAGAATGTCTGTTTGTTGGTTTGTTTGTAAGGATTCGCGTTACGCTGAAATGCGAACTGCAATTGACGGACAGTAATATTGATTCTAATTTCAGTGGGTCACCTTCCTACCCATATGGCTACGAGAGCCCGAAATGAAGAAAACTCTTATTTATACTTCAATTTTAAACTTTACATTTGTTCTTTTGGGTTTTATCTTCATGATCTCAGGGCTCGAGTCCAACATTAAGAATTTGATGGAAAAGTAAATTTGGTATTTTAAAGCGAAATACCGGCCGATTTTTGAAACGCATCGCGTACACTGCGTTTTATGCAGCATATGCAAATGAGCATAATTAGAACACAAACAGACCCCAATTAGACCCCACTTTGCATAAGTACTTGAGATGCGTTTCAAAAACAGGCAGGTATTTCGCTTTAATTGTGTACTGTACTTTGAACTCTTCTCGGTGTAGCTGATTGCTGATGGAATGGTCGGAATGGAAAATACATTAGTAGCCATTGATATTATTAGTATCTAATAGCAATATTCTATAGCTAATAAAATTGCATGTTTTAGTGTACGTATAAGTAATATGTAATTCTATGTATGTTATGAATAAGCTAAATATATAGCTCAATTTTATGCAACGGGGATGCATGACGATAACATGTAAAAAAATAGGTTTGTTATGTGTGTCACTTACTTATTGTTGTACTGGTCATTATTACTATGCCTTTTTTAGGACACTATAGTAGTGTCTTCTAGAGACCGCATGATCTTGATAATTATATTATTTACTTTTTAAATCGCATTTCTGTATATTTTCCATATTTTGATGTTGATTTCTATGTGTAACAATAGCTCATAACAATAGGAATACTTCTCTTTAGAAGATAGTATCTTTATTATTGGTCAACTCGAAGCTACTTTACAAAATCATAAATGGGTGAACCCATTTGATGACGGTTCACTGTTTTTTTCGTAGGCCGGTGACCAATTCGTGACCAACTCGTGACCAAGTTTAATCAAAAACCGTCATCAGATGGTCGCAAAAACCAGTCACCAGATGGTTTTTTTCGGCAAAAACCATTTCGTGATGCGCCAACGACGGTTTTTCTAGGGTTTCGGCAATTATTTCGTTTTACTGTGATATCACTTGTATATATAAAGAGTTTTACGCAACCTGATTTAATAAATAAATATTGACGAATGACTTGATTCAACAAAACAAGCAATACAAATTACAGTGTACATGAAAGTTGATCATAGTTATTTTGTTTGACTGGCTTTTTTTTAATAGTGTTTTTACTAAAAATAAATAAGAAGTAAACATTTTCCAAAACATTTAACTGATAACGTTCCCATTTGTATCTTCATTTCGCTTATTTTGATCTGAAAATTTGAAAATATTTCCGAAAAGATGGCATTTTCCGTGCGCTTTTTGTATAAAGCGGAGAAAAAGAAACGAGCGGTTCCACTTAAACTTCCCCGTATAAAATGGAAACTGATTACTGGTGGAGCACACAAGGTTTACTGCTTACTATTTGGTTATTTATTTGTTATACCTTTAAGTTAGGGTGCAATTTAGGTAACGGCGTGGTAAAATTTTATCATGGTACCTTAGCGCAACCGTGTTACCCTGTTTACGTGTTTATGTGTATTCATACCTTTGAACTTCTAGATATACCTTAGAATATTAGGGTATAAGTTCCCAAATAAGCTCACATTTTACCCTTTATTTTGTTTTTATTAGTTGATTACCTCAAAACTTAAGCTTATTTACACCTGGCGCATAGTCAAAAGAATCTTTCGTTCACTGCTGAAACCAGCTTGATTATTATTAGGAAAGCTCAGTTGTATATACTATTTTAGTCTACAAATGGCACGTGCCATAATATACTAGCACCCTTATCTCTTTCAATGGTATGTGAACCTCCGAAGCTGCAGTAGTCAAGTTACCGTATACATCTATGCTAATTGCAGAATGAGTGGGCACGTTGCTGCCTATACGGCAATTGGCCTGTCGGGTGTGACCGTCTGCGCTCTCCTCTTCACTCTGCCTTCTCTGATCTCGAAGGTTAACGACATCACCGCTCATGTGGACTACGAGATGGACGAGTTCAAGAGAGCTGAGTACCAGATCAGGTATCGATTTATCGATTGATTGAGTTATTGATGGATTTCGGGGAGTGGTTGTCAGGGCAGTGAAAAGCCAGATTAGGATGACTACCAGTTGGTTTGACTACCTAGACAAGTTTAGGCTTGGGATGAGGCTTAGACGTGCATACTCATTCGTAAGTTAGAGGTTTAATCGCAAGTTAGACTCAGCATACGCCGTATTTCTTGGATGCGAGATAAAATTTAAGAATAAAAAATCCGATTTCTTTCAGCCGCGAGCACAAACGCGTCTTCAGCGAGGTGATCCCACTTCCCCGTCGTGAGCGTCGTGAGGCTCCCGGACAGTGCTACTGTAACGCCCAGAACACTTGTCCTCCCGGACCTCCCGGAGTACCCGGTGAGCCTGGATACGATGCTGAGGATGGCCGTCCCGGAGAGCGTGGAGCCCCAGGACTCCCCGGAAACTACCCGTCCATTGCTTACGATTACGTCAACAAATGCCGAGCCTGCCCCAACGGACCTCCCGGACCTCCCGGACCTCAGGGAGCACGTGGACATCCTGGAGATAACGGAGGACCTGGATCTCTTGGACCCAATGGCCAGCCCGGATTCCCTGGACGTGCTGGATCTCCCGGACAGCCTGGATCGAGCGGACGTCCCGGGAACAACGGAGGACCCGGAGCACCTGGTGCCCCTGGACCCCGAGGCGGAAAGGGACCCAGAGGACCTCCCGGACGTCCCGGACCCCCTGGACCTCCCGGACCTCAGGCCAACATTGGATACCCCGGAAACCCTGGAAGACCTGGAGGACCTGGACAGCCCGGACCTCAGGGAGAGCCTGGATCTCAGGGACAACCTGGACAGCCTGGACAGCCCGGAGGATCCGGAGAGCCTGGGCCCGACGCCGGATACTGCCACTGCCCGCTCCGCAGACATTAGACAATGTGAGAGTAAATTTGGTAATAAACCTTTCAATCGCAAGTGTGAACAGTGAAAATGTTGTACAATACACCATTTGCGGCACATATACACACACACACACAGTGCGAATAAAATAGAGAGGAGATCAATCATTGAGATAGCTCCCTAGGCTCCTTAAAGCGAAATACAGGCCGGTTTTTGAAACGACTTGCATTCCTATGCATAAATGCAAAGTGGGGGCCTAGTTTTTATTTTAATTTTTGCTCATTTGCATCTGCTGCATGAGAAAGCAGGTGTACCGCAATGCGTTTCGAAAACCGGCCGGCATTTTGCTTTAATCACACACTAACCTACGGTATGGTTGCACCATATACCCCGTCTTCCCCGAGGCTGCAAGTTCCCGGCTTTCAAGGGATGCGAGTACATATATCCTCCAACGCAATATCCTATATAACATTGTGTGAGAGATCACTTCTGCTGCTCAATGTTGTCATGTTCAATTAGATTTTCCATAAGAATAATATTCTTTATTTGGGAAATACTCCCCCTTCCTCGAGACTGAGTGCGCCTTTAACAGAATTAGCCACAGATGAATGAAATGATGCACTGAGAGAGAGAGAGAGAAAGAGAGAGAGAGAGAGAAGAGAGAAGCGAGAGAGAGAGAGAGAGAGAGAGAGAGAGAGAGAGAGAGAGAGAGAGAGAGAGAGAGAGAGAGAGAGAGAGAGAAAGAGAGAGAGGAGAGAGAGAGAGATGCAGGGGGTATGTAGAGGAGGGCCGAAAAAAATTGAGAAGGGTTATTTTCCTAAGCACTCCAACGTTTCATCTTCAGATTTAGCGAGATTACTGTACGTACATTTGGTCGTGTTATATTATGCCGTAGGACGCTCCTAATCACAAATTTTATTTCAACAGTAATTGCGGTAAGTGCTCCATGTTTTCGCAGTGCACTCTTTCGCTTTACTAATTACTGTGGTGTTACAATTAGTGATGAGTAAGAAAGATACATACGCAACACCGCTTTTGCCAAGCTCATCAAAAATAGCAACATATGCGTATTCCATGGGTTCACCTCCCCCTTGGCAATTTATTTACCAAAAGTTACAGTAGTTTTTGTCGGCCAGTCTGCAAAGTTTACTAAAGGGTAAAACACAAAAAACGAGCACGTAGAAGATCTCATCTGCTCTAAAAGGATTGTCTCTGTTTGCCAAACAAGTCTGGCCGGGGTTTTTGATTCCACCTTATGGGGCAGTATAGTCTCTACTAAAAGAATACCAGTTATAATCCCATGAAAAATATCACAGTATGAAATTTATATGAATGCTATGCTATAATACGTACAGTATGGAGGGTCCGTAATGTGTGATGTAATTAAATAAAGGAGGAGGCTCACGAGAATGAAGTGCTCAAATAGTTTCCTTTTATCGAAAGATCATATTTTGAAACGTATTTTGGACAACTACGTTCCCATATACTGTATGTAAGTGAATATAAATAGACTAAGAAAAACGGCCCAATATCGCGCAGTTGTCACTACATGAGAGTACGGCGCCCAGCACACGTTTCAAAAAGCGGTTGTTATACCGCTTTAAACGTTATGGGAAGCTACACTTGGAACTACCTCTCAGCACAAAATAGTGAACTACTCCTTTTAATGCACAATATTGCAACTAACCTCTAAATCAGGTTTTGTTATATTAAAGCGAAATGCCAGCCGGTTTTTGAAAAGCAACGTGGACAGATTCTTACGTATTTATGCTAATTTACTCGAATTTAGCTCGATTTTTATTCTAATTTATGTTCATTTGCATAATCTGCATAAGAATGCTGGTGTACACCGATGCGTTTCAAAAACCGGCCGGCATTTCGCTTTAAGCGTAACATTTCTAATTGTAAGGTCTAAGGGACTTAGTGAAACACACTTTCTTACTCCTAGCAATATCTTAGATTGTGCCCGTCATGAATTCTCAACGGCGGCCGTCTCATTTGATGTTGTTGTTGTTTTGTGAATAGGAAAAGCGTCGTGCACTTTGTACAAATTAGCTCGCATCACTATTTCCGAACTAAATAATTCTTTGTTGTGTTGTTTGGCTTCAGAATCTTTCGCGTTTGTCTCTCCAACTTCTGATTCTCTAATATCTTGACTCTGTATTTCAAGACTTTCTGACTTATTTCCTAAGCATAAGCCTACCAACTGCTTAGTATCGAACTTCAATCCCTAAAGTTCTGGTTCGCTAACATCATACCATACTGTATCGTCAAAAGTTACGCCAGAGCCGGAGTTACGCCAACAGCCGTGGCCGTATGCACGAGCATCCACGGTTGGGAGAATTTGTCTCTGCGCGTCTCTGATTCGTGTGATCCCTATCGTTATCTCACTTCCCACTGGGAGGCTGGGAGCATACTCCCGCCGTTCGTGCATACGACCACCGGAGTACTCGAGTATAAGCGTGGACCTAACACTGTAAAACCAAACTTTTGTCGATTCTTAGTATGCAGGTGTCGTTATCGCACCATCGTCATAATGTCTTATTGTTTCGTGAGTGTCCTGTCACTTTTTCTACAGCGTTTCCATGTGATACTTAAAGCGGTATGACAACCGGTTTTTGAAACGTATGATGGTCAACTGCTATCTTTTGTTTTCGTGAGTGCCCTGCTCGATTTTTTCCTACGGTGTGAGCTCGGTTTTTTATTCTAATTATAATCATGGACGTGCAGTTATCCAAAATCCGTTTGATAAACCGGATGTAATACCGCTTTAACTATAAAACGGATCATTTTGCCGTCTGTTCTGGTCCGCCTGCCAGCTAATTATCGACAAAATAATGGCAATTCCGCAAGTTGACTAATGACGAACTTTTTTCAAGTTATAGGGGCGTCGTGCTTTGGGTGTAAGGCGGATTGGAAGCACGGGTCGTAATTTAGAAAATAACAAAATCCTCGTTTTATAGCTTTCTGTGGGTAGGCTTCTAACTTTCTACTTCTCTCTTACACTCTCTCTACCTCTCTCTCTCCACTTCTCGACCTTTCTCTCTCTTTCTACCTGTCTACCTCTCTGTCTCCAAACCTTTCTTTCGCTGCCTCATTCTCTCTCTCTCTCTCTATCTCTCTGGCCCTTCGTCCTCCCTCTACTCTCTCTCTCTCTATCTCTCTATGTCCCTCCCTATCAGATTTGCCCCCGGATCCAGGGCCATAGCTATATATTACCCTAAACGCTTGGCCCCCTAAAAGTCCATATATATATATATCAGCTAGAAGTTGGAGTGCATTTATACCTTTTTTCAATGAAATCCCGATGAGAATTGCACCTTGCAATTGGGTCGTTTGAAAATCCGAAAATCTTTTTTTCTCATCCGCATTTTGTTTCTACTTTTAAATATTATTCCGCTTTACTAAGTTAATAATATAGAGTGGCATGGTTCGTACTGACGAGACCCGGCCTGCCACTAGAACATCTCGTCTGCGAAATCGGGTCGAAACGAGGTGTTTTTCCAATTTCAGTACTAATTAAACAGCCTTCCCGCTATTTTTGAAAATTATTTCCTATTTTCTATAACAGTTATTAGTTTATTAGTATATGTATTTTATATTATCACTATGTATTTAGGTATGAAAGTTATTCTATGGTTTTATTGCAGTTTTCCTATATTTACTCTTACTTACCCATTCAATTTTATTTTTATTTTTATTTGTACTTGGATCCCGTCTTGCCGAGCTGGAGGATTAAGTTCCCCGCCAGCAATGTAAAGGATCTTAACCACATTTACTTACGTTTCTTTATTTTCTTCTACTCATACCTCTACTTTTTGTTTATTTCTTACTGTACTTCGGTGCGGTTTAGCCCTAGTGGGCTCCCGACTGTGCTCCGGCACGGTTTAGTCCCTTGTGGACTCCTTAGCTGTACTTCGGTACGGTTTAGCCCCTAGTGGGCTCCCGACTGTGCTCCGGCACGGTTTAGTCCCTTGTGGACTCCTTAGCTGTACTTCGGTACGGTTTAGCCCCTAGTGGGCTCCCGACTGTGCTCCGGCACGGTTTAGTCCCTTGTGGACTCCTTAGCTGTACTTCGGTACGGTTTAGCCCCTAGTGGGCTCCCGACTGTGCTCCGGCACGGTTTAGTCCCTTGTGGACTCCTTAGCTGTACTTCGGTACGGTTTAGCCCCTAGTGGGCTCCCGATTGTGCTCCGGCACGGTTTAGTCCCTTGTGGACTCCTTAGCTGTACTTCGGTACGGTTTAGCCCCTAGTGGGCTCCCGACTGTGCTCCGGCACGGTTTAGTCCCTTGTGGACTCCTTAGCTGTACTTCGGTACGGTTTAGCCCCTAGTGGGCTCCCGACTGTGCTCCGGCACGGTTTAGTCCCTTGTGGACTCCTTAGCTGTACTTCGGTACGGTTTAGCCCCTAGTGGGCTCCCGATTGTGCTCCGGCACGGTTTAGTCCCTTGTGGACTCCTTAGCTGTACTTCGGTGCGGTTTAGCCCTAGTGGGCTCCCGATTGTGCTCCGGCACGGTTTAGTCCCTTGTGGACTCCTTAGCTGTACTTCGGTACGGTTTAGCCCCTAGTGGGCTCCCGATTGTGCTCCGGCACGGTTTAGTCCCTTGTGGACTCCTTAGCTGTACTTCGGTGCGGTTTAGCCCCTAGTGGGCTCCCGATTGTGCTCCGGCACGGTTTAGTCCCTTGTGGACTCCTTAGCTGTACTTCGGTACGGTTTAGCCCCTAGTGGGCTCCCGACTGTGCTCCGGCACGGTTTAGTCCCTTGTGGACTCCTTAGCTGTACTTCGGTACGGTTTAGCCCCTAGTGGGCTCCCGACTGTGCTCCGGCACGGTTTAGTCCCTTGTGGACTCGGTAGCTGTACTTCGGTACGGTTTAGCCCCTAGTGGGCTCCCGACTGTGCTCCGGCACGGTTTAGTCCCTTGTGGACTCGGTAGCTGTACTTCGGTACGGTTTAGCCCCTAGTGGGCTCCCGACTGTGCTCCGGCACGGTTTAGTCCCTTGTGGACTCGGTAGCTGTACTTCGGTACGGTTTAGCCCCTAGTGGGCTCCCGACTGTGCTCCGGCACGGTTTAGTCCCTTGTGGACTCGGTAGCTGTACTTCGGTACGGTTTAGCCCCTTGTGGGCTCCTTGACTGTACTCCGGTACGGTTTAGCCCCTAGTGGGCTCCCGACTGTGCTCCGGCACGGTTTAGTCCCTTGTGGACTCGGTAGCTGTACTTCGGTACGGTTTAGCCCCTAGTGGGCTCCCGACTGTGCTCCGGCACGGTTTAGTCCCTTGTGGACTCGGTAGCTGTACTTCGGTACGGTTTAGCCCCTAGTGGGCTCCCGACTGTGCTCCGGCACGGTTTAGTCCCTTGTGGACTCGGTAGCTGTACTTCGGTACGGTTTAGCCCCTAGTGGGCTCCCGACTGTGCTCCGGCACGGTTTAGTCCCTTGTGGACTCCTTAGCTGTACTTCGGTACGGTTTAGCCCCTAGTGGGCTCCCGACTGTGCTCCGGCACGGTTTAGTCCCTTGTGGACTCCTTAGCTGTACTTCGGTGCGGTTTAGCCCCTAGTGGGCTCCCGACTGTGCTCCGGCACGGTTTAGTCCCTTGTGGACTCGGTAGCTGTACTTCGGTACGGTTTAGCCCCTAGTGGGCTCCCGACTGTGCTCCGGCACGGTTTAGTCCCTTGTGGACTCGGTAGCTGTACTTCGGTACGGTTTAGCCCCTAGTGGGCTCCCGACTGTGCTCCGGCACGGTTTAGTCCCTTGTGGACTCGGTAGCTGTACTTCGGTACGGTTTAGCCCCTAGTGGGCTCCCGACTGTGCTCCGGCACGGTTTAGTCCCTTGTGGACTCCTTAGCTGTACTCCGGTACGGTTTAGCCCCTAGTGGGCTCCCGAGTGCTCCGGCACGGTTTAGTCCCTTGTGGACTCGGTAGCTGTACTTCGGTACGGTTTAGCCCCTAGTGGGCTCCCGACTGTGCTCCGGCACGGTTTAGTCCCTTGTGGACTCGGTAGCTGTACTTCGGTACGGTTTAGCCCCTAGTGGGCTCCCGACTGTGCTCCGGCACGGTTTAGTCCCTTGTGGACTCGGTAGCTGTACTTCGGTACGGTTTAGCCCCTTGTGGGCTCCTTGACTGTACTCCGGTACGGTTTAGCCCCTAGTGGGCTCCCGACTGTGCTCCGGCACGGTTTAGTCCCTTGTGGACTCGGTAGCTGTACTTCGGTACGGTTTAGCCCCTAGTGGGCTCCCGACTGTGCTCCGGCACGGTTTAGTCCCTTGTGGACTCGGTAGCTGTACTTCGGTACGGTTTAGCCCCTTGTGGGCTCCTTGACTGTACTCCGGTACGGTTTAGCCCCTAGTGGGCTCCCGACTGTGCTCCGGCACGGTTTAGTCCCTTGTGGACTCGGTAGCTGTACTTCGGTACGGTTTAGCCCCTAGTGGGCTCCCGACTGTGCTCCGGCACGGTTTAGTCCCTTGTGGACTCGGTAGCTGTACTTCGGTACGGTTTAGCCCCTTGTGGGCTCCTTGACTGTACTCCGGTACGGTTTAGCCCCTAGTGGGCTCCCGACTGTGCTCCGGCACGGTTTAGTCCCTTGTGGACTCGGTAGCTGTACTTCGGTACGGTTTAGCCCCTAGTGGGCTCCCGACTGTGCTCCGGCACGGTTTAGTCCCTTGTGGACTCGGTAGCTGTACTTCGGTACGGTTTAGCCCCTAGTGGGCTCCCGACTGTGCTCCGGCACGGTTTAGTCCCTTGTGGACTCGGTAGCTGTACTTCGGTACGGTTTAGCCCCTAGTGGGCTCCCGACTGTGCTCCGGCACGGTTTAGTCCCTTGTGGACTCGGTAGCTGTACTTCGGTACGGTTTAGCCCCTTGTGGGCTCCCTTGACTGTACTCCGGTACGGTTTAGCCCCTAGTGGGCTCCCGACTGTGCTCCGGCACGGTTTAGTCCCTTGTGGACTCGGTAGCTGTACTTCGGTACGGTTTAGCCCCTAGTGGGCTCCCGACTGTGCTCCGGCACGGTTTAGTCCCTTGTGGACTCGGTAGCTGTACTTCGGTACGGTTTAGCCCCTTGTGGGCTCCTTGACTGTACTCCGGTACGGTTTAGCCCCTAGTGGGCTCCCGACTGTGCTCCGGCACGGTTTAGTCCCTTGTGGACTCGGTAGCTGTACTTCGGTACGGTTTAGCCCCTAGTGGGCTCCCGACTGTGCTCCGGCACGGTTTAGTCCCTTGTGGACTCGGTAGCTGTACTTCGGTACGGTTTAGCCCCTTGTGGGCTCCTTGACTGTACTCCGGTACGGTTTAGCCCCTAGTGGGCTCCCGACTGTGCTCCGGCACGGTTTAGTCCCTTGTGGACTCGGTAGCTGTACTTCGGTACGGTTTAGCCCCTAGTGGGCTCCCGACTGTGCTCCGGCACGGTTTAGTCCCTTGTGGACTCGGTAGCTGTACTTCGGTACGGTTTAGCCCCTAGTGGGCTCCCGACTGTGCTCCGGCACGGTTTAGTCCCTTGTGGACTCGGTAGCTGTACTTCGGTACGGTTTAGCCCCTAGTGGGCTCCCGACTGTGCTCCGGCACGGTTTAGTCCCTTGTGGACTCGGTAGCTGTACTTCGGTACGGTTTAGCCCCTTGTGGGCTCCTTGACTGTACTCCGGTACGGTTTAGCCCCTAGTGGGCTCCCGACTGTGCTCCCGGCACGGTTTAGTCCCTTGTGGACTCGGTAGCTGTACTTCGGTACGGTTTAGCCCCTAGTGGGCTCCCGACTGTGCTCCGGCACGGTTTAGTCCCTTGTGGACTCGGTAGCTGTACTTCGGTACGGTTTAGCCCCTTGTGGGCTCCTTGACTGTACTCCGGTACGGTTTAGCCCCTAGTGGGCTCCCGACTGTGCTCCGGCACGGTTTAGTCCCTTGTGGACTCGGTAGCTGTACTTCGGTACGGTTTAGCCCCTAGTGGGCTCCCGACTGTGCTCCGGCACGGTTTAGTCCCTTGTGGACTCCTTAGCTGTACTTCGGTACGGTTTAGCCCCTAGTGGGCTCCCGACTGTGCTCCGGCACGGTTTAGTCCCTTGTGGACTCCTTAGCTGTACTTCGGTACGGTTTAGCCCCTAGTGGGCTCCCGACTGTGCTCCGGCACGGTTTAGTCCCTTGTGGACTCCTTAGCTGTACTTCGGTACGGTTTAGCCCCTAGTGGGCTCCCGACTGTGCTCCGGCACGGTTTAGTCCCTTGTGGACTCCTTAGCTGTACTTCGGTACGGTTTAGCCCCTAGTGGGCTCCCGACTGTGCTCCGGCACGGTTTAGTCCCTTGTGGACTCGGTAGCTGTACTTCGGTACGGTTTAGCCCCTAGTGGGCTCCCGACTGTGCTCCGGCACGGTTTAGTCCCTTGTGGACTCGGTAGCTGTACTTCGGTACGGTTTAGCCCCTAGTGGGCTCCCGACTGTGCTCCGGCACGGTTTAGTCCCTTGTGGACTCCTTAGCTGTACTTCGGTACGGTTTAGCCCCTAGTGGGCTCCCGACTGTGCTCCGGCACGGTTTAGTCCCTTGTGGACTCCTTAGCTGTACTTCGGTACGGTTTAGCCCCTAGTGGGCTCCCGACTGTGCTCCGGCACGGTTTAGTCCCTTGTGGACTCCTTAGCTGTACTTCGGTACGGTTTAGCCCCTAGTGGGCTCCCGACTGTGCTCCGGCACGGTTTAGTCCCTTGTGGACTCGGTAGCTGTACTTCGGTACGGTTTAGCCCCTAGTGGGCTCCCGACTGTGCTCCGGCACGGTTTAGTCCCTTGTGGACTCCTTAGCTGTACTTCGGTACGGTTTAGCCCCTAGTGGGCTCCCGACTGTGCTCCGGCACGGTTTAGTCCCTTGTGGACTCCTTAGCTGTACTTCGGTACGGTTTAGCCCCTAGTGGGCTCCCGACTGTGCTCCGGCACGGTTTAGTCCCTTGTGGACTCCTTAGCTGTACTTCGGTACGGTTTAGCCCCTAGTGGGCTCCCGACTGTGCTCCGGCACGGTTTAGTCCCTTGTGGACTCCTTAGCTGTACTTCGGTACGGTTTAGCCCCTAGTGGGCTCCCGACTGTGCTCCGGCACGGTTTAGTCCCTTGTGGACTCCTTAGCTGTACTTCGGTACGGTTTAGCCCCTAGTGGGCTCCCGACTGTGCTCCGGCACGGTTTAGTCCCTTGTGGACTCCTTAGCTGTACTTCGGTACGGTTTAGCCCCTAGTGGGCTCCCGACTGTGCTCCGGCACGGTTTAGTCCCTTGTGGACTCCTTAGCTGTACTTCGGTACGGTTTAGCCCCTAGTGGGCTCCCGACTGTGCTCCGGCACGGTTTAGTCCCTTGTGGACTCGGTAGCTGTACTTCGGTACGGTTTAGCCCCTAGTGGGCTCCCGACTGTGCTCCGGCACGGTTTAGTCCCTTGTGGACTCGGTAGCTGTACTTCGGTACGGTTTAGCCCCTAGTGGGCTCCCGACTGTGCTCCGGCACGGTTTAGTCCCTTGTGGACTCCTTAGCTGTACTTCGGTACGGTTTAGCCCCTAGTGGGCTCCCGACTGTGCTCCGGCACGGTTTAGTCCCTTGTGGACTCGGTAGCTGTACTTCGGTACGGTTTAGCCCCTAGTGGGCTCCCGACTGTGCTCCGGCAGGTGCTCCGGGCACGGTTTAGTCCCTTGTGGACTCCTCGGTAGCTGTACTTCGGTACGGTTTAGCCCCTAGTGGGCTCCCGACTGTGCTCCGGCACGGTTTAGTCCCTTGTGGACTCCTTAGCTGTACTTCGGTACGGTTTAGCCCCTAGTGGGCTCCCGACTGTGCTCCGGCACGGTTTAGTCCCTTGTGGACTCCTTAGCTGTACTTCGGTACGGTTTAGCCCCTAGTGGGCTCCCGACTGTGCTCCGGCACGGTTTAGTCCCTTGTGGACTCCTTAGCTGTACTTCGGTACGGTTTAGCCCCTAGTGGGCTCCCGACTGTGCTCCGGCACGGTTTAGTCCCTTGTGGACTCCTTAGCTGTACTTCGGTACGGTTTAGCCCCTAGTGGGCTCCCGACTGTGCTCCGGCACGGTTTAGTCCCTTGTGGACTCCTTAGCTGTACTTCGGTACGGTTTAGCCCCTAGTGGGCTCCCGACTGTGCTCCGGCACGGTTTAGTCCCTTGTGGACTCCTTAGCTGTACTTCGGTACGGTTTAGCCCCTAGTGGGCTCCCGACTGTGCTCCGGCACGGTTTAGTCCCTTGGTGGACTCCTTAGCTGTACTTCGGTACGGTTTAGCCCCTAGTGGGCTCCCGACTGTGCTCCGGCACGGTTTAGTCCCTTGTGGACTCGGTAGCTGTACTTCGGTACGGTTTAGCCCCTAGTGGGCTCCCGACTGTGCTCCGGCACGGTTTAGTCCCTTGTGGACTCGGTAGCTGTACTTCGGTACGGTTTAGCCCCTAGTGGGCTCCCGACTGTGCTCCGGCACGGTTTAGTCCCTTGTGGACTCGGTAGCTGTACTTCGGTACGGTTTAGCCCCTAGTGGGCTCCCGACTGTGCTCCGGCACGGTTTAGTCCCTTGTGGACTCGGTAGCTGTACTTCGGTACGGTTTAGCCCCTAGTGGGCTCCCGACTGTGCTCCGGCACGGTTTAGTCCCTTGTGGACTCGGTAGCTGTACTTCGGTACGGTTTAGCCCCTAGTGGGCTCCCGACTGTGCTCCGGCACGGTTTAGTCCCTTGTGGACTCGGTAGCGGTACTTGTACGTTTTAGCCCCTAGTGGGCTCCCGACTGTGCTCCGGCACGGTTTAGTCCCTTGTGGACTCGGTAGCTGTACTTCGGTACGGTCTAGCCCATTGTGGGCTCTTGTAGCGCTTTGGCGCATTTTTATATTTATAGTCCTTTTAGGACATTTAAAATATTTATTATTCAACACGTTCACTCCTTATTTATCTTTTCTATGCTAACCTAACAACATACCTCTATAATAATTGATATTTCTCATCTTTACACCTTCTCCCATTATAATAATACTTTCTTTATTTGGGCAAAAAACAGTTTTCCGCTATATTTTATCCGCATTTTTCCTTATAAAATTAATTACTAAAATCAGTTTTACTTTTTTTTCACTCTTCCTTATACTTCTGATACCTAAACACAATTTTGTGTCTTCGACACTTTCGTTTGTCCTAGGACAACTTACGCACATGGTACTAATGTCGGACTTCCCCGCGTACTGTTATTATACTTTTGTTCCCTCTCCTTTACTAACAACACATACTTTTGATGCGTTATAGGGTGGAGAGCTTTTTTCTCTTACCTATAGGGATCCTCAAGGTCATCTGATGGTGGTAAATCAGGGACGGTGGACTTGAGGACACCCCTGGGCACCCAAGCATCAACCGCGGTAGGGGTTTCCACCTTGGCATCGCCGCGTTAGGTTCTCGTAGCGAGGAACCGAATGTGCCGTCCCACCACCTCACCCCTAAGGCCAAGGGCGGCTGAACGGGGAACATGTTATGCCCTGCTACAAAAGAATATTATATTTGTCAGTCCCTAACGTCTAGAAAGATTGGCCCAAATCTTAAACAAACTTCATTAGAAGGTAACAAAGAAATTGGTATGTCTTGTAAAGATAATCGATGTAAAATTTGTCCGATTATATCCTTTGAAAATATTATTCGTAGTAGTTCCACTAGATATTATAGTAATCTATATTGCAATAATGACACTAACTGTAAAAGCAAGGGAGTCGTTTATTGTATTACTTGTGATAAGTGCAAAATCCAATACGTGGGTGAAACAAAAAGACCTCTTAAGGCCAGATTTAGTCAACACAGGTGGCATTTTAATAAAAATTCTAAAGACACTATCCTGTACAAACACTTTACTACGTGCCAAGCTGATAAAGAAGTTAAGCTGTTCACCATTCACGTTTTAGATAGTATGCAAGATAATGCAAATGACCAAGTTAGAAAAACCAAAGAACTTTTTTGGATAAGACTACTCAACACTGCCTTTCCCCTTGGTTTGAACGATCAGATAAAAGGTTTTGGACTTATCAGTGATAACACCAAAACTGGCATGGGTAACCCAAATCTACCGTACTTTTCACTTAAAATTAGTCCTCCTAGTAAGAATAGAGGTAACCGTGCTCGAACCAACAAAAATGTTATGTCTAATAATACTGTTGCAGGACTAAATCATTACGTTTCATATAGTAAGCTGGTTAACCTCAATAATACACTCTCTAAGAAAAATAAACGAATCCTCATAACCAAATACTTTTCAAGTGATGTAACTAGTATTTATAAACGTAATGTAGAATCTGTATGTGGTAAATTAGCTATACCTAAAAATAACATTAAAACAATACCCCCTAAACCAGACATTATAAGTAGTCTACCATTTTTAAGCTCTAAACCTAACCTCCATAAAATTATAAAAAATTCCGTCCAAAATATATTTAGTAGATATGGTATCTCAAAAAATCATTCCCCACACCTTCAATTTCGTTATTTCTACAATATTCCTTTGGGTCCATTACT
>JAANDG010001030.1:0-24778 GCA_036852015.1 Pelodera strongyloides | reverse complement strand
AGACAGGAGCCTATAACAACTATACGGTAGTCAACTAACTTTACATACAACAATTTATAGTCTAACTAAAATGTACACAAACGTAGTAAAACCGATATATACTATCTATATTCTAGAAAAAAACTGAACTATCTAGAAACCTACAAACTGTACACGTACACGTATGAAAACAACTATCAGCTCAGCATTCACTAAAATTATAATTCTTCAGAAATCATAATATAAACATGATGGAACGTGAATAGTTCTGGTTCACCTTTGAACAATTGCAAGGATTATTATCATCTTACCAATGACCTCTATCCTACAACTTACTAGTAAAACTAGAAATTTCCTATTAGTATTAAGTATTAGTACCATACAGTATCATACAATAAAACACTAAGGTTGACTGGCTGACTAAGGTCACCAACACCTAACACGGAATGGTACTGTACTGTAAGAAAGTACTGTACTAGACAAATTAAAACATTAAGCCTTCTGCTTCTGAGGCCGTATTCACCATTCTTACGGAAAGAATTCCCCGGGAAAACAAATTACCCAGGAAAAATTTCCTAACGAAAATTCTTCCCGGGAAATATTTTTGCCCTTTCCGGAAAAGTTTTTATCCCTTCCCGAATTCACGCTCCATTTGGGAAACGGGGAATTTTACCCAAGGGGAAATTCAAAGAAAATATGATTAATTGATACGTTTATGCTAATTTTCATTGTAATAATAATTTTGTATATTTTCGTTACTTAATATAAGCACCCTCAATAATTATTAATATATAGTTAGAGTTCGGATCAACACAATTTCCGTTAGATGAGATTTAAGGACAATATCCAACGAAAAATTGCTAATAAGGTTGTACAGATAGGTTGTAAAGACATTCTCCCGGTAAGACAAGGGGCAAAAACAGACTTCCGGGGAATCGAACCCCGGCCTTGTGGGTGAGAGCCACAAATCCTAACCACTAGACCACAACGGATGGTGTTGTCCTTGGTGGTAGTACTCGTCGCAAACCCTTTGTATGGAGATGGGGGACGTATATTATATTCTTTATACAAGACTTCCTAAGCTATATCTTCCTTCGCTATGATTTGAGAAAAATGTAATAGTCCATTGACTCCATCCATAGCACACTCAGACCATTTATTTAGGGTAGAATATGGGCCGGACGCGTGCATTTTCATAGTACGACAAGCTTTTCGGAAGTCTGTCGAACGCTCAAGTCGCATTATTTGCCTTCTAACATGTATTAATTAGTAGATATCCCTTACAATATTTTCTTACCGTTATAATGGAAGAGAATAGAAAAAAACTAGTAAATATCTTAATTTTTTGTGCTACTTAAAGAAATAGATAGTTATTATTGTCAAACATTCAAATAAAACACAGAAATAATGTTTAAATAAATGTTTTCGACGAAAAATATACCACAACACTTGGGTAATTTCTGGTTTACCCGTGCCAAGCTCGGGTAAAATTTTCCGTTCCCCAGCTCGCTTTTTGGGAAAAGGGAAAAAGTGGTGAATTCCGGGAAAAGGTAAAAATGGTCATTTTGGGTAAAATACTTTCCCGGGAAACGATTTTATCCGGGTAAATGTAGTGGTGAATACGGCCTCAGTTTCTTTGTCTTCCCAACATTTGAAGATTTATTTGTCCTTGTTTCTAGCTCGGGATTTGACTGAAATTAAGATACTTTAGCATGAATTATGAATAAACAGAACAGAATCCTAGTTATATACCAAAAAAAGGTTCAAGTGTATACTCTTCTCTTCTCGCTGGTACACTACTAATGCTGCATACTCATTGAAATATGACAGAAAACGTAAAAAAAAAGCCGTGACCTCAAAATCAAAAGTAGGTATAGAAGTAACAAATATGAACAATTCACAATTGTTTGTACATTAGACTCTTACAAAGAGCTCACCTGTCGACGCGACAATCGAGGTAATAATTCAAAATACGTGTAATCAAATCAATAACTATAACTATCTGTATCTGTGATAATTCAAAGACGAAATAAGTCTCAAAATAACAAACCTGCGCAGCCTGTATCCTAGCAAGTAACGGTCCCTGGTCGACACCCAAATTTCGTCCGGTCATATCCGATTCTGCCAGAAAACGAACCGCATTAAGACCACGATGGTGCACAGGTACATTGAGCCTGAAATAGCTCGATCTCTTTAGGGGAAATCCACAAGTCGCATCGGCATGAAAATGCATGGTGCTCTGAGAATAATAATAATAATACTAGGCTTGTTATGACGGATTTGAATAGTTGGTGATGTATGCCTTCTCTTTATCCCTCCCCCTCCCTCTCTCTCCCTATATCTCTCTCTCCCTATTCTTCTCTTCGTCCTTTCCAACCTAATACACAGGTACAATTAAGTAACAGAAAGAAACCACGATACAACGACTCACCTATCCAACGCACGCGTTGAAAAACTCGGCACAATTGGCGACAACAATATCGAACTGACACGTACTGTCTCATAGCAAACCAAGAGAACACTGCGAAGCTGTAATAAAGAATAAAAAAAGTCAACGGCAAATAAAAAAATCGTTTTTCCATATTCCCAAAACAACATGTTTCAAGGAAATGGTAAAAGCAGCACTATGTCCGATACAACGCTTTAAATTCCCTTCAGTTACAATTTGTCATGAAACATCATAGCGAGATCCTGTTTGAAAAAACTGAAAACTGAAACTACCTCCAAAACCACTTAAATGTACAAGGGCACAAAAAGCCTCCTCCTCCTCCTCGTTATTTACTATTCCTGTCCTTCACCCAAAAATGATCACAAAACATCAACATGCATGTGCATAACCCCAATTAGGGCGCGTTCGGGATTGATTTTCCGAAAGGAAACTCGGCCAAATCCTCGTTCGGGATGGACTTTTTGGAAACGTTCCAATGCTTGGAGAAAACAAAAAATACAGTATGAATTAGCTTGCGAAAAACGTTTCTCGCGCATATTTTTCAAATTTTCCATGCTAATTCATACTGTATTTTTTGTTTTCTCCAAGCATTAGAACCTTTCCAAAATGTCCATCCCGAACGAGGATTTGACCGAGTTTCCCTTCGGAAAATCAATCCCGAACGCGCCCTTAAGCATCATTTCGGATTTCAGAGCTTCTTCAAAGTTGCACATCGATTTTTTAACACAAAATAAAGTACCGCTTCTCCATCCTCCATCTTCCAAGGCGCCGCATTTTGCATAAAGAGATTTGCCTTTCGAACAACAGATAGAACCTCTTCAATACCGCGATAAAACGACAGTTCGTCGAAATTACTGCTGACTCGGTCTAAACACAAAGAGTAAGTGACTAGCAGTTCATCTGACCCCAGGGGTACAGTTTGGTGCGTATAAACACGCACGAACCACCTCCGGAAGCGATTCCAAATTTATATATTTGGGCGAAACATGCTGTTTTATGAAAGTGGTCTATCACTAAGCTAAGCACACCACCTCCATTTACGCACGGAAATTATACCCTGAGTCTGACCCGCATCGTCACAATAATTAATCACATCCATTTTCGGTTTTAGGAAAGTGAACAGAATATACAAGAAGAAAACTTTAGTATAATCGTGCGGTTTGGCTAACCCATCATCTTACTGTTTTTAGGATACCTTCTTGTTTCATTATTTCCTAGTCACCTCACTGCAACTTTACCCACGTAGGTTGGACCCACGTAGGTAGCCATCTCTCGTGTAGGAGATAGCCTGTACCTGTGGTCCTTTCTTTGTTAAAGCGAAATGCTAGCCCCTTTGGAAAATTTGCATATGATGGGCAAATCCTACGTATCCTATGCTAATCTTGTACGATTGCCGTGGACGTGGACGATCGTACAAAATTAGCATAGGATACATAGGATTTGCTCATCACATGCAAATTTTCCAAAGGGGCTAGCATTTCGCTTTACTACTAGTGTCTTATCTTGTTGTTGCTTGTTTCTTAATAAAGATTAATATACAATACAATATTCATTTAAATTAACGTGACAATAAATAAACATCACATCATTATCTGCAAAAGAAACCGGACCACCCTGGTAAACTTTGGACACTTGACTTCAATAGATTGAACATCATAACGTAACCCAATACCCAGTAGCTACAAACAAGACAACCCGACCTAACCTTTAATACAATTCAAATCATTGATGATCTCGCCGGCCAGGTCTCGAATGTGTGACGGGATGGCGCTTTCCATAAACTCTGGATACGTTTGCGTGGTGTTCAACTTTGCGATTGCGGCTGAAATGATGTATTAAAAGGTTAAAAGCTTTTTAAAAGCTAGGACTGTTTTTCGGGGCCCCGAAGGGGTCCCTGCAGTCCGCTCTGTTCTACCCAAGTAGTGCGCTCCAGAGAATAGGCCATCTTTGATTACAATCATCATAGTTCACATAATAAAGAAAAATAAATTAAATAAGTAACATGTGGCAGTAATCAGTAATAGCACTGTAACAAATGTAACAAAGCGACAACACTTAGCACATGTCTAATACAAAGGAAGTACTGTTCAGTTTAGCGACCAGAATAATACATCAACGGCACGCCTCATTCATATAGATATTTTGGTCTGAACCAATCCGAATTGGTATTTTGTCTATTATATCTAAATACGGCTAATGTTATATTCATAGAAAACCAAAATCTAAATCTAAACTTACATCGACTCAACAGATTTCCGACCGTGTTCACCAAATCGCTGTTGATTACATCGATCGCCTTCTTTGTAGTAAAATCTAAAATTAAAATAAAACATAAAACTATTCTTCATGGGAGTAACCTGGAATATGTCTGAAGCTTATAAAGCACACATCATGCACTTTCCCGAGCCCGAGTATACTGCATATATTCGAACAGACTATATATATTATGCATATGTTTGACGTAACACAAACAAGAATAATAACTTGAATCATCGGACGCGACTCCTTGCTTGAGCAAAAAGTATCTCAGTCCTTCCACAGTTAATAATTCCTTTGCTTCCATCGGGTTCACAACGTTTCCCAAACTTTTTGACATCTGAAGAGAAGCTAATAGTTGGTTTTAGTTAGTTGGGTCTGGCCTGGTACCACAATTACGGAATTACGGTTTAAAATGTGTGCCCTCGAAAACTACATAAGAAACACAACTATGAGGGCTGACAGCATATCACCACTATCAATAGGCATCAAAAAGTAACTTTTAACTTTAAAAAAAACTTTTAATTGTTGTCTAAGACACTGATCGAGAGGGGATGAAACCAGAACATGTATATTTTGGACTATCAGTCCACTACATTAACCAGTACGTGAACGCTAAAGCGACCACCACCGCTCACGCAACGGCCACAACCACAACTAAGGCCCTGCATATAATTTGCATTCAGTCTGAAAGCTTCACAAAAATAGCACACAGCACACTACCTTGACACCATCAACTAGCCAATGGCCGTGGACGAATAATTTCTGTGGCATCGGCAAATCGAGAGCTTTCAGGAAGGCGAACCAATAAACTGTGTGGAATCTAAATTATAGGTCTGTAAGAAAGGTCTTACTTGGTAAGGACATGCGATTTTAATGAGTATGTCTTGTATATGTGTGTGCAAGGAGAAAGTTGCACAGAGGTGACAGAGACAGAGGCCGTATTCACCAACACGCAGGGAGCCCTCCCAGGGAGCTAAAGAGTGCGTAGAACGTAGAAGTGCGAGAGCAGAAGCGATTCAAATTCAGACTAATTCAGAGTGTCCATGAGCCAAGGGAGGGCTCCCTGTGTGTTGGTGAATGCGGCCTCAGGAAAACCACGGTATCACAACACTGACACCAATGAAAACCGAAAATCATTTAGCAATCGGTCACCAACAGTTCGGCATCAACTGTAGATGAGACCATTTCCGACAGTTTTAGAGAACAACTGGCGTCACCAAGTGGTCTTCAAACGGGTTGAAAGTATTTAAAAAGAAATACCAGCTGGTTTTTGAAAAGCATCTCAAATATCAGCATTCTTATGCAGCTATGCTAAAAGGGGTCTATTGGGGTCTATTTTTTATTCAAGTTTAAGCTCATTTGCATATGAAGCATAGGAAGCAGGGAGTACTCGATGCGTTTCAAAAACCGGCCGGTATTTCGCTTTAAAGACTATAACCCTGATAATTGTCGCCAAATGATTGCCCCCATTTCCAACCTAGCAATATGTTTCACATTGTGTATAATACGCAACGTGTAGAATTCGAGTCATTTTAACAGTATGCCAAACTCACCAAACAAAGGACCGAAATCTGAACATATGTAGCCGCATTCGTGATAGGCAAATAATAATAATAAATAGAATATACACATGAGCACTTACTTTACAATATCTTTTCCAACAAGTTGGCAGGATGGCGCAGGAAACTTCATCTGATTGGGATATCCATTCACCGTCAAGTAATTCACGAGCGCGTCCAGCCACACATATATCTGAAATACAGTTTGTGATCCAACAATTAGCTTACAGTTTTAAATTGTCTGTTGTGTATAATATTGTGTAGACAGGAGTCTTTGACAAAAGAAACCAGACACTTGAATATAATACATAATTACAATACTACCAGGTGGCGAGGTCTTTAAAATCCGTGTGATTATTACTTGTTATTTTGAAACAATAAATGGATAACTCATTCCACTACTACATGTGAATATACACATTCCCCTACAAAAAAAAACTACATGTATTTCATTACGTGTGCTTCCGTCGAACCAGTCACACAAATATAAATTCGCTTATGGGGTTTGCAAGTATGCCGAAAAATTTATCTTGGAAAAATGAGTCTTCGAACTTGGAACGATTTTATAATTTCTCATGTTATATATTCATTCTTAGTTCCAAAGTACGGTACCTCGTGTACATACTTGCAAGGAATTGTTGCATACTTGCAAACCCCATTAAAAACACGTCGCAAGAATACAAAACAAAACGAAATCCAAAAGTTAAGGTTAAGGGCGAAAACCGACCGTTTGCCCCGGATCGTCTGGAACTGGGATTCCCCACGACAAGCGTCGACTGTCCCTGGAAATCGATAATGAATCTTCAATGTCGAGCGCGCGCAACGCTAACGGAAGGTAGTGAGCCGGTTGGACGATGGCTTAAACAGGCATTTTTTCATTTTCGTACTTTATCTTTAGGGAGCTAAGCGGACGCTCGACGCTACATCTATATCACGATCAAGCAACGCAAAACAGAAACCAGTGAAATCCAAGTTTGATTTTGTTGTACAGTCTAACTGTAATAATAACTACAACATTTCACATTATCACTTTTGTATTGAAACATTACGATGTAATATAACTATTTGTTTAAAACAGAAAATCTGATCTCTCAAAGCAGCACACGTTACAGTAGGATGAAAAAAAAAGAAATGGAAAAAGAACGCAAAAAGAAAACTAAAACACGTCCATTTTCCATCTGAGAGTTTGAAAGTACACAATTTTATAGCAAACTGTAGTCTGTAGTCTAACAAGTGGTAGAGCCACAAAACACTAGATCACGAATCATGCGTAAAACAAAAGGAAAACTCACAATTTTCAGTTAGTGCTTTCCTTGTGCTCTCTCGAAAAGCACCCAGCCTGAACATATAGTTCTCTTCCTCGACCCAATCAACTACCGTTTGCGTTCCTTTGACAACCTGAAATTAGTCAAATTGAAATACGGTTAGATCACGTGCGTAAATCAAGAAGACGGACGACCTCCTCGCCCCATGGCTTGCGCACAAGAACTCCGCTAATGAGTCCCGAGCTTTTTCCGAGAAACTTTGCATTTTCGAGCTTTTTCCGCCTATTTCCCGAGTATTCTCCGACAAGATTCTGGGGCCGAGCTCGGGAGCAGTCTGTTTGTCCGTTTCCGAGCTTTTCCCGTGGATTTTCCGAGCTTTTTCCAACAAATTTTCGTATTCCGAATTCCGAGCTCGGGCCGACCCATCCGACTAAAAACCTAGTAGAAAACTAGTAAAAAAAACTAGCTTGTTTTTCCGCGGGACGAGCTCGGAAACAAAGATCATAGTAGGTGAGGTGACCGGCTACTTATACTTAGAGATCGGAAAGATAATGTATTTTGGAAATCAACGCATACCTTAACTGGAGGACTACTGCCTACAGTTTTCTCTTCGACCTCATTATCTGGATAGAAACACTCGTCTACAACACTGTACCATCCACAGTATTTATCCTTATAAATCAGCGAGCGCTTATCCAATTTGTGCTGAAAGAGAAAGAAATAAACAAATAAACAAGTACTAAATTCCAATCCAATTGAACACACATCATTCAGGTGCAGATATAAACAAGCTGAAACGGACAGAAGAAAAATCGACCGAAACGGAAGAGAAAACAATTAAATCGACTTTCAGAGGCCATGTACTCTCAAATGCCGTAGAAAACAAACCTTTGATTGGGCAATATATGGGACGGCTTGGTAGTGTATCCAATACTGATAATATAATTCTGATAAGCAAACCCACCCAAACGGCTTGAACTGCATCAACGTGTCGTTGATCCGTAGTCCTGACGTAATCAGTATAAGAAATGTCAAATGTGTCAAAGAGTTTGCGGAACGAACCGCTCATTTTATCACAAAAGTCTTTCGGAGCCGATCCATTGAGGGCGGCAGTTCGAGCAATCTGAAAATCAATAACAAGAATAGAATAGCGATAATGTTAATAATAGAATGGTGGCTCCTGAACAGCGATCCAAAGGATGCACCAATATATACTCTCCCCTTTAACTCTCCCCCCACAATACCCTAATAGAGCTTTTAAGTGCACGTTCTCGAACGTGGAAAGTGCGAAAGTGTAATTCAAGTGCACGTTCGCCGAACCCCACGAATAGCACGGTGCAAAACCGATCTATACCTTCACGCTCAAAGAAAAATTGGTGCAATTTGTGTATTCGTCCCATGGCATAAAGTCGTTGACGCTCTGACCGACGAAACCACCATCCCATCCGAATAGCATATTGCATAAATTTAGACGGTGGTCTTGAGCTCGTAGCCATACCACCGTCGGGATTAGAATATTAGGTATGGTGAAAATCAGAAACGTATCATAAAGAGATACAAGCTTCGGAAACACTGCACATATTTGGATGGTGGTTTTGAGCTTTTCCCGACGAGTTTTATGCCCTGATTCGTCCTGAGATCTTTATTTCCACTCCTACTGTAGCGAGTTTCAAAATCCGCTTATACATGGAACGCGAACGTGCACTTGAATTAGACTTTCGCGCTTTCCACGTTCGTATTTAAAAGCTCTATAACATCAGTGGTGTTTCGAGATTCCATTCAAGTTATGACCTGCAAACCCGCCAAACATACAGCGAAAATTATACCTTCATTCCATGCTCATCGGTGCCTGTCGAGAACTTCGCATCCACTTCCGCCCCATTCAATATAGCCCATCTATGAGAGGCGTCAGCTATCACGGCGGTATAAAGATGACCAATGTGAGGTGCTAAATGCATAATATTATTAAAAGTCACAAAGAACCGAACACCGAGGTAAAAACATAATAATATCATATAAACAATTATGAAACATACCTGCGTTGGCGTAGAAAATAGGCGTTGTAATAAAGCTATATTTCGACTTGGAATAGCTTCTGAGGGCATATTGGTTTGCGTTGCGCGAGTTTTTCAGGAGTAATCGCAACTTCATTCGAAAGAGCCCTGGAAGTGAATATTCAAAATATAAAACATACACACAAAAAACGAAGAAAGAAAACATAATTGCACGGAAAGAAAAATTGAAAAATTGGTACCAATTCAATAAACGCGCGATAAATTAAATCAGTGGGCGGGGACATTATTCTGCACTTAACGCACAATTTTATTACAGTATCTCGAGTGCGCTCATTATCCAGATGACAAATAAAAAGCGCGAATATTATTTGTTCAAAATAATGGGTCCCAATTTAGGCCGCGCGCGCGGCTGCCTGTGGCCCCTGCGCGCCGTAACGAGGTTTAGCATCATCCTTGCCCTTTTTGAAATAATTCTTTTTTGTTTAGTGATGAACCGATATTTTTCCGTCGCTGTGAAAAAGCGTGTCCCAGCGGACGACCAAGATTCACAAGTCCAACGTGTTCAGAAACCTCGTGAATCTCCAAGCGGTCCTGGCCGAACTGCTGAAGCTCATGTTAGTTAGTAGCTTAGTCTAGTTAGGATAGTTCTAATCAGGCCTTATTAGTAATTATTATATACTTAGAAGCTCGGCGGCTTCTCTCTGTGGAAGGTTAGCACCAACTTCTAACCATGCTCTTGTCGATTATCGTTTTGTGTGAATTCGTATTCGGAGCTAGCGAGCGGAGCGAGATAGCTCTTTTTGGTTTGTAATACTGACCCTTGTCATATGCCACGCCGACAATATGAATCCACTTACAGGTGATTTCCACCGCGAAACTCAGAAAGGTAGAACTCACACGACGGTTTTGCGATGAAAATAATCCAGTGCATATCGAGAGACTCTTCTCGCTGTATAAAGAACAACTTCTTTCCAACAAGGAAACAAAGGATCCCTCCATATTATCACAGGTAATATTGATCATTGTTAATATTGCTTACTGTCCATGATCATCTATTATTGTTGTTCTTGTGTCAGAATTTTAATTCGACACTAAAATATATATCAATATGTGGTATGGTTTTACAGTTAGCTAGCTGGTATTTTCAGCTATATATATATATATATATATATATATATATATATATATATATATATATATTTATTTCAGAGCAACGTAATACAACTCAACCTTGCGGATAGTTTTCCTACGTCGGTGCGCAAAGCAGTATTGGTACCGAAGGGTGTTCATCACGAGTTTATAGACACAGAAAGGTATTGTTTTTGAAAGGGGTTTATGATGATCTTACTTTGCTCAGTAGTTGTGCAGTAAGCGAAGATGGGGTAAAGTTTGGTAATTTAGAATTTTACACCATATATAATAGTTTTTTTTCATATAGGATTAATTATAAGTATGTAGATAGACGGAAACAATGTTGTGATAGGCAGCCCCCTTCGCTTACTTAATCCGAGTCTATTGTATGATTTGTGGTTGCTGTAATGCTTGATAGTGTAGTATTATGCGTATATACAGTATACACTGTTTTATATGCAAATGTGCTCCTATAATTTATAATTATTTAGGTTATACCTGCGCGGAGGCCTTTCCGACAGCCTGATTTTGAATACGGAAAATAAGACCTATGATGTGCAGGTATTTTCATTTTCGGGATTTCAGGCGTTTTCCGTTTCCTTTTTATTATTTTTGAATTAAGTTTACTAAATGTGTAATTGACGACGTCTGAAATGAGGAAATATCTGACACGATGTGTATGATTTATGATTATCAATATTGTAATTAATTGTAATGTGTAATTTTGGATATTTGGAGTATAATTAAATGATAGTTTATTTTTTGTGTTCTATTTCCATCAGATAAATGTTTAGGTAAATCCCGGCAGCACAACTCTAATGTACGGATTCATTAACCGAGGTGACAACGACAAACCTAATAGTGTTGAGGTTAGTTAGTTTTTGTATAGATTTGCATATAAAATACTTGCGCTGTGAATTAGTTGTTGTGTCACTTGTTACCTATAATGTGTGGTGATTGAATGTCTGAGTAAAGGATTATTTATAGAGTTGTCCTCCTCTCAGTTCTGCTGTCCTGCTGGGAAACTGAGCCTTTTTTTATTTGTTTGTGTTTGTGAATACTGTAACGCTATCACGCATGCGTGTAATCTTTTTTTTTGGTTCGACTAGTTAAAGATTACGTTGTGTCTACTTAGACTTCTAGAAGCGTTTGCTACGTCTACGCGCATAGTACTTGCATACTAACTAACAATGGACTATGGACTGCAAAAATATGGTTTCAGATTTCCGGGACTATTAGTAATGAGATGTGCATTGCACGTGAATTGGAGCATGTGGATATGGCCGGGTTGAAACAATTACTATCGGAACACGTCTTGGAATGGGGCGCGAACAAGGATTCCTTGACTGGGTAGGTTTGGATGTTTTTGTTTTTTCTGAGGCCATATTCACCACTCAATTCCCCATGGGGAATTCCCCGTCTTTTTCTCTGCGTGTCTCACATTAGAACGCTATTTTCTGTCCCCGACGGAATCGGAGTGGTGAATATGGGCAATATGACGATGTGGCCTATGATAGCATAGACTAGATGACATATTGTTCTTTGATAATGGTTAGGGCGCATTCGAGCTGGACATTTTCCGGAAAAGAAAAGAAAAAAGTGGTTCGAGATGGACACCGAGAAAAAAAATAATACATGCAAAATAATTGCCGAAAATGCAAATGTACCGTAATTGAAACTAAAATCAATCGATCATTTGTATGTGTATGCGTGGCAATTGCATTCTTTTCTGGTGAAATCCATCTCGAACCAAAAGTTTTCTTTTTCTTTTCCGGAAATGTCCATCTCGAATGCGCCCTAATCTCTTATCTCTTGCGCTTACCTTCGGTACACATTCATGCCACTAATTGGAATTGCTACGCTACACGAAATGGATTATGAATGTATATATTCCTCATTCCTCACAGGAAGTGTAAATTTATATTCTAAGTTCTAAGTGAAACATATGCATTTGCTACATTCTACATAAGACGTGCCTCTTAAAAGTTCTAGTCACTGTTGTTAGAGAAACCTCCATTTTGTCTAGCACATGATTTATGCCCTGCTTGTTAATCAAACGAACTAGCAATAGTTGTTTTTGGGTATCCGTATCGTCTTTCTTCCCTACGTTTCCTTTGTTAGCCCGATACTGCTGACATAGTTTGGGCTTCATCCAACCTCTTTGTTCACATTCCAATACCCCAATTTCCTTACTGTTTAGAATAAGTGATGACACATACTTTTTGTGCTTTATATAAAGATTCTTAATTCCGTTAGTAAAACGATTTTAGCTTGTTTTATGCGAATGCGACTTCTCATTCAAGAGTATCAGTATCGGCTTCCTACATTGTTATTAATTTATAAATTGCATTCTTATTCCAGATATGCGCACGACGCGTTGTTGCGAAGTGTTCAAATGAGCGAGGGACAAGTGATGTGGTTCATTCGGCGAAATCCAGTTTTAAATGTTGACGGTATGTGTTGATTTACCAATTTTTCGTGTCCTTTTTTGGTGTTGGTGAGGTTTGTTTCCTATCCTATTCATAATATGATGTTTCATTTGCTTGGATTTTGGATTCCGATTTGAAAGAAAGTGCTGATATGTTCTCTATGCTGGCCTGTGTTAAAGAACCTACTACTAAAATTATCCACATCCACGTAAACGAAATACTCAAAAACGATTTTACTGGTCCGTAGGGATCTGGAATCTGGACCATAGTAGTTATGATTTCTTTTCTTATTTCTTTTAAAATATTCCTGTGTAAATGTCGCGATTATTGTAAGTTGTTCTTCGTTACGTTATCAAGGAATACTTATTTTACGACGGTGTAACGTTGAAAGTTTAGGTTTAGCCGTTTAGTTTACCAAGTTCTAAGTTTATTGTTTCTGTATTATGCTTTACTTTATAACATTTCGTTGTTCTTTTAGGGCAATATATGTGGATGTCGAAATCTTTTCGAGATCGTTTATTCGACCTGCTGGTGCAATTTCTAGACGATGACGATCATCCGGACATTTTGGTATGTGTTTTAAGTTATTTTCTTTTTTTTTTTGCTTTTTATGGTCTGCGAGTCTGCGACTTCATGACATCACGGGGCTACTCAGATTATGAGATTAGCCTGTTCGTTGGACCTATTATTTTACGTATTGATGATGAAACATAGTGGTACTGTTTACATTTTTTATGAACTTGTGGGAAGTACTTGTAGGTTGTAGGTGTAGGTATGTCGTTACGTACCATGATGGTATGATATCCTGGTTTAATAAAAGAACTCGTTGTACATCTCAATCGCTCATTACAATAATTAGAGGCTATAGAGTGTTTTTCCAGTTTTCTTTCTACACGGTGTGCTCATGTAAGAAATCTAATAAGCGGAAAGTATGTATTTACACTTTGTTTTAGATATCCGGGACGGGGAAACCAAATCTCATTGAAGCGTTACGTGAGTATGAGGTGCCCGAAGGCGCTGCGACTTGGATTCTGGATAATATGTTTGAACCAAATGAGGAGGGAGGTTGGTGGTCTTTTAAAGCGAATACCGGCCGGTTTTTGAAACACATCGAGTAGACCAGCATTCTCATGCAGCTTATGCAAATGAACGTAAATTAGAATAAAAAATCGAGCTAAATTCGAGCAAATTAGCATAAATACATAAGAATTCAGTTGTCCACGATGCGTTTCAAAAACCGGCCGGTATTTGGCTTTAAAGGTTGAAGTCTAGGCGCGACTTATGATAAATGCAACATACAGATATCCTACTGCCCTACCCTACGCTTGGAGTTTGGGGTTCAGGTGAAACGTACCGTCGACACCATGTGTTTCAGTCATGTATTGAAAGGTAGATGAGACTTGAGAAACAGTTCCTGAGTTTTGTTTTACAGTTTTACTGACAGCTTACTTTGCATTAGTTAGCCAGTTAGGCTTCAGCACGTTGGCTCGTTTCGTGTCTAAGCGAATCGAGCTTTTCCCTGTGTAGTCGATTGAGTTTCTAATCCCTAGTCCCTATCACATTCAATGTTCACTTTAAAGGGAAGGCAAAATAGACCTCTACATCTGGATTAAATTACGGTAGCTCTTTTTATGTTCGTCGTCTTTGTTTAGGATTGCCAGCGCATAACGACACCAGTATAACGCTCGTTGACATAGAATATTAAAGCAGTTCTTTAGGGTATCGTGCTGTGGAAGCATCAGTTGTGCAGGAGGGGATACGCCGTCTCTTACACACGAGTGCAAATATGTCGGCACCAGTTTTTGAAAAGCTTATCGACGAGCTCATCCCTTGTGGAATGCGTTATAAGTAAGTTGTGTGATTTTTTTTGTCTTTCCAAGTTTTATGAAGAAGTTCTGTTTTTTTTTTCAAGTTTAACGTTATAGTGTGTTGTGGCGTGTTAGCATTTAAGGAACAGTTTCATAACTGCATGTCACAATCGGATCTTTTTATTTATTTATTTATTTATTACAGGTACAATTCATGAGAAAAATATATGCAACGTACAGTTTTGTCGAGTAAAGCAACAGTAGCACAATTATGAAGAAAGCGACACGAATAAATAAAATTTGAATAAGTATAATAAGTTTAATTTAATTAGGACTGTGTATCTACGCGGAGTCGCCACTTTGAGGCCGCATGTGTCGGGAGACCTGCAAGTCGTATTATTGGACAGAGAAGAACTTCCTCTACAAGTTTTGCCACGGTATGTTTTCTTTCTTAGAACGCGACACTTTTGCGAAATCATCGCGCAGAGGAAGCTCCCGACAGATATATTTTCGCGCCCAGGGAGGGTAGCGGGGGATGTAAGGCATTCTCAATGGGCGTTTCCTCCTGTCCCCATACCAACAAATGAGCTGAATTTTTGCCCCACTTTTGCTCCTTAGCTGCGGCGGCATAACTGCGGAAGTCATGGGTAATTTGGGATTTTTGCCCATAAATAAAGTAGTATTCGTTTAGAATTCGAGCTTTGCTGGCTGCTCAACCGTTGTGGAGTAAAGCTGAATTGGAACCTTATCTGTTGGACATGTTTCCCTCAAAACGACAATTTGAAGATTTTTTGGTCGAGTGTATGGAGAATACTGTGGATAAAAATGGAATTGTTGTGTATGGTGGAGTGGTTGATCCGGATATGTAGATTACTGTAGTATTAGTTTTATATTTACTGTAGCAGTAGCCGAGTCCGTGAACTATCTCCGCGTTGGCTCAGATCAACTGGGTTGCTGTAATGTAGGTTACTGTATTACTGTTTTTATTATTGCGATCAGGGCGTCTTTATCGTGCCTCGTGCCTTTTTAGGGTTGGTTAGCATGCGAATATATTTTGTTCGTTCAGATTCAGATCCATGCGTATTATTGTTTTCCATTTACTGATGTTGACTGGTGACCAGGCCATATTCACCACACCGATTCCCTCCCTCGGTACAGAAACTATCACTCTAGTGTGAGATACGCAGTGAAAAGTGAAAAAGACGGGGAATTTCCCATGTAGAATTGAGTGGTGAATATGGCCTCATTTCTCATGTCGGCTGTCGGCTCTTCTCGTAGTCCAATAAGTTATCGTTATTTGTGAATCGCATTTATCTTTATAAGAATACTTATGCTATGGGTAGAATGTTTGTGTGAACCCCGTTGTACTGTGCTTGATCTCTGCTTGTTTGAATTTATATCACTTTGAAATATACATATCTTGTAAATTATTGTATGCTGAGTAAATTCTAATGTATGTTTTGTTGTTTCCTGTACTGTATAAACAAGTATACAGTGAGCGAAGTTAAGTGATGTATGTTTTATTAACTGAAACTAAGAAACAACGCACACAGACAAATGAAGCCAAATAATGTGAAATAACGAGTAAGTAAATTGTCCGCAAATAAAACTCCTCACATGGAAACGCCTGTGGCCTACGTAAATGGATATCGTATGTGTTTGATTGTCGGTAGTTGGTCGCGAATTGGTCATGAAATGGTTTTCAAACGGTCGCACAAGGCCACGACCGTTTCCTGTGTATATAAACGAGCGGACGAAAAGCTCAATAACAACTCGACTAGAACTGGTAAAGTAGGAAAATAAATAGTAATGTACAATGTGTTTGTTAGGAACCCAATATGAGTAGGGTACCGTATACAAAGGCACCAGAAAATATCACAAAATAGGGTTAATAATAAAAGTAATGCGTAAATGTCAAGCATAATATCGTAATTGAAACAAATAAGTTGACGCGAGATGGTCATTTTGCCCAAATGACGTTTTTTACACTTTTTGACCATTTTCACGCTTTATTTTTCCAAAAATGTGTTTACATTCAACAAAAACATGTTATTTTTGAAAAAAGTTTTTTTGACCATATGGTCATTTGCCCATTTTGCCCATTTCACAATTTTTGATCATTTCAAACAATTTTAAGGTAATAAATGAAATTTCATAGATCCAAAGAATCTACGTCGCAAGCTCCTTCAGGAGTGCCTGAGAATCTAAGATTCGATAAAAACCTACCAAGTCTAACAAATATTGATCTTGAAGAACTTGTAAAAGTACTTGAAATCAAGAATTTCCGAGGTATCTTCATGAGAGACACTTTACCACCACAAGGGATTAAAGAAAGAGAAGTGGGAATTATAAATTTAGATTCTTCAAAAGGCCGAGGTACTCATTGGGTTTGTTATTCTAAAAATAAAGGAAAGATTTATTTCTTTGATTCCTTCGGATTAGATCCTCCAATAGAACTTCAAGAGTATCTCAAGAGTAGAAATAAAAAAGATAAAATAGAGCTTTCAACATTCCAAATTCAAGAATTCAATACACATTTGAAAACTAAACGTTTATCTTGACATAAATTATAAATGACGAACTAATAAGTATTGTTCTTTTCCAGCTGTTTTTTCTTTTCCTCAGTCAAGTGGAATCCTCTAAGCACCCGAATAAACTCATTTGCATCTTTGAAGGCAGCATTAACCCGACGAGCATCGTGGTTGTTCGTGTAGAAGGACGAATGGCATCTGAAACAAATCAACCTCCTAATAAAAGATCGTAAACTTGAAGCAGAATATCTTGACGCGAATGCATTGCGTATGGCTAGTGTACTCACTAAAATATTTAAAAGGTAGAGAAGAGACGGTTTTGAAGGCAGATTCTTGAACAGGAGTTTCGCTAGTAATAAGCATAAAAATGGACCATAATTTCAGACTCACGATTCGAACACTATGAATCGTCTTCCGATATCATCAGAAATTTCTCTTGCGAAATTTGCCTTTCCATTGTGAGAGTATAGCTTGACATTAAGTTGACGCTCAGTGATAAAACCTTAAAACGAACATTGCATAAATAATTGCATAATTACATTGCATAAATAATAATAATAATAATAATTTATTACGTTCGGAAACGTGAAGGGGAAGAGAAAAATAAGTGGAAAAAGTATATATATCTATATAGTTTGACTACAGGGACATTTAGTAGCAAAAAGCAATAATATTAAGAAATAAAAATTACCTTGCAGTGTGAGCGTCGCTGCTCCCCAAATAACTTCACATGCTAGTCGACAGTCTCCAATCTTGATGAACAGCTTTCCAAGCATTAACAGACTCTCCGGAGTATGTTTTTTTCCTCGTTTGAATGTTTTCTGCTGCAATAAATACTGATTTAATCGTTATTCGATCGATTAATCGAAAAAAAAAATAGCCTGTTATAAGTACCACTTACTTCACAAAGTGTGTCCGAACACTCATCCATTAACGATTTGACCGCCTTTTCGTTATTCTCCCAAAGTGCCTAAAATGAGAGAAAAACGCTCTATTTTGAATGCGTATTGAAAAAATAATTTTGATTTTTTGAAGATAAAAAATCTCCTAAAATGCAACATAATATATAAATAATATATAAACAAACTTGGAAAATGTCGCCTTTCCCTTCGTATTTTTTCAGGATATTCTTGAGCACTCTTTCCATTTCTCCAACTTCTTCTTCTCCGTAAACTCTTTGAAAATAGAGTTTAAACAGGTTTTCTAGTGTCGTCTTTTCTAGCAATCTTTCGACTCGAGGATCTTGTCTCGAACTCATTCTAAAAAAATTATAAAATTACCGAGTCACTAAAGCAACAATGAAAATATTAGAGCAAATGCGATCATCAGTGGCCGTATGCACGAACGACCGGGGACCTCCCGGCCGGGAGGCACCCGCTAGAGCCGTCTCCACCCGATTATGCCACCCGGTATGCACGAAACTCCGGGTGCGGGAGGCTGACGCACTTTTGTATTTTTAGCGCGAAATTTAAAATTTTACTAATTTATACTCGATTTTTGGTGTAAAATGCAGTTTTTATTCCATAATTATACCAAGTTTACTCTTGTATGTATAGTATGGGTTTCTCTGCAAGTTATTTTACGGAAAGAACGACAGTTATGTGATAAAAATCACACTACTTACGCATGTTGCGGTGCTAATGAATTTAATACTATTTCTTATAAATTTAAGAGGGTTTGAATGGGTTTTGTGTGTTAATCACGTTGATTTCGAATAATATGGTTTAATACTATCAAATGTGGAGGAAAAATTTATCACCTCGTAAACACATCGTAGGACAGTAAAGCTTTTGTTTCTTAACTGTTTTAACTTCCCCAGCTAACCGAAATGAGATACTAAGCAAAAATATGTAATATTTCAACAAAAAATCCGTTATAATAGTTGCATACCCGGCCATTTTGTCCGGGTACGAAATTCGCCCCCGCGGGAGCCTCCGGGGACCTCCCAGAGTTTCGTGCATACCGGGAGACGGCTCTTTGCCGGGGACCTCCCACTGGGGACCTCTGGGAGGCTCCCAGTGCGTTCGTGCATACGGCCACAGAAAAATGACACATGACAAGCTGGCACATTACACCAAGAGAGAAAAACGCGCTATTTGGAATGCGTATTGAAAAAATAATTTTGATTCTCAAATTTCAAAGGGGAAAAGTACAATATGCAAACGACTGAGTGTAACAAAAATATGAACAAGTGAAAAGAGGAGGGCGAGAGAAGGGAGAGAGAAGAGAGAGAGAGGAGAAAAAAGTGGTAGGAGAAAATAACAATAATAATCACGGATGGGAAATCACGAAATCAATGCAAGCTACAGAAGAAAAGGAAGTCCCTTTTCTATTCACAAAAGTTAGAATGAGGTGAAAGAATGTGATGTTGGCAGTTTCTCGCCTTCCTCTGCGTCTCTGCTCACAGACGCGTCACTCAATACTAACAATATATATATATATATATATATATATATATCTTATTATATAAAGTTGGGAGCTTTGTTTGTTTGTTTGATTGATTGTGTGTTTGGATGATGTGCGTTACGCTCAGGAAGTAGGATTGGTTCAGTAGTTCATGTTCCCATGCACTGAGCCATCTCACATCCCGAGCGCCGCCTCACAATAGTCCAAAAAAGGCTGCATATACGGAATGTGTGTGGTGTATCGTTCGGGCGCGGTGGCGCGCAGCTCATTTTAGGAAACAACGAACAATCACAACTCAAAGAACTCCAAATCACAATCCTTGACAACTTTTTAGGAAATACTTTTTTGTAATCACTCCGTAGCCTAATTTTTCATTTACTCATTTTTACAAAGATTTAGTCGACATATTTTGCAATAAAGCATTGAGTAATTCTCTGCACATTTCCTTATTTCCCATGAAACGAGCGTCCAATCTTGAGCGATGTTTCGGTCGAACGAAAGAACATTCAAAGAATTTCTTAATTTCGCGTAGTTTTTGCTATATTATGGATAATATACGGTATCACCTGTAACGTTCTACGACATTCTTTAGTTTAATACAGTTAAGGAAAACATCTGTGAGAATTTTTTTAGGATTTGGGATTTTTTCTGCTTTATAGAGTCCAGCAAGTTGCAGACAATTTAGGAGAAATATTGTCAAGAGAATTTAAGTTCTAACCCGTGTTTAATATTGGTATGGGTTTCAAAAGGAAAAAATTAGAGACTGTAGACTCTTCGCATGGAAATGTTTCCTCCTAACTTATATAGCCCAGCGAAACATTGCGGCGTATCAGCCACGCGATATTAAGCTGCTTTTAGGCTTTCGCAATTTTTTCGATGTCCTAGAGTAGAGCAAGTTGCAGGCAATTTAGGAGGAAAACAGTCAACAGAAACTAATAAGTTCTCTCCCCGTGTTTGATATCGGTGTAGGTTCCAAAAGGAAAAATGACAAAGCTGAAACCATTTCTTTTCTGAATGTTTGCTTCTAACTTATATAGCCCACCGAAACGTTGCGACGTATCAGCCAGGCACTTATTCATTTTTTTATGATTTGGAATTTTTCGATATTATAGGGTCCAGCAAGTTGCAGATAATTTAGGAGGAATATAGTCAAAAGAAACTAATAAGTTCTCACCCGTGTTTAATATTGGTATGGGTTTCAAAAAGAAAGTGAGGACAGGAGGCCTTTGCATAGAAATGTTTCCTCCTAACTTATATAGCCTAGCGAAACATTGCGGCGTATCAGCCACGCGATATTAAGCTTTTTTAGGCTTTGCAATTTTTTCGATATCCTAGAGTAGAACAAGTAGCACAATTTAGGAGGTATACAGTATACAGTCAACCGAAACTAATAAGTTATATCTCCGTGTTTGATGTCAGTGTAGGTTTCAAAAGGAAAAATAACAAAACTGAAACCATTTCCTTTGTGTAAATGTTTGCTTCTAACTTATATAGCCCAGCGAAATATTGCTGCGTATCAGCAACGCGCTTATTCCTTTTTTTTAGGATTTGGAATTTTTTCGATATTATAGATTCCAGCAAGTTGCAGACAATTTAGGAGGAATATAGTCAACGTCCTAAAATGGGCAAACCTATCCCCAGGAAACTATTCTTGCGAGAAAGAGTTGCTTCCACTTACAGATATAGCCCAGTGAAACATAGCGACCATCAGCGAATATTGGAAAGACGCCTCAGGCGGCGGAAGCCGACTGGTATATAGGAATACTGGTGAAAGAATGTGATGTTGGCAGTTTCTCGCCTTCCTCTGCGTCTCTGCTCACAGACGCGTCACTCAATACTAACAAAATATATATATATATATATATATATATATATTATATATATATATATTTTTTTTTTTTTTAAATATTGTTTCAGCCCTTCGCACTGGTGATGAGAGATGATGAAAATGTGCTGCGTCCCTGAAGGACGCATTGTGTCAGGATTGATAAGGTGCACTGTCAATGAATATTGTACAATACCACTTATGGTAATCATACAATACCACTTATGGTCGCCAAATGCCAAGATTACACGTATAAATTATTGCTTAGAATTTCAATTTTATTTCGGTAATAAAATATGTTTAAGCTTTGTTTGTTTAAAATATGTTTAAGAGACTATAGAGAGCACCAGAAAACAATGTGCACGACAAGGGACAATATAACATTTAGAATATTCAATGTGCATCGCAGTGAACAATAAAATTCAGACGAAGGATTCGAGTCAACAGTAAGATAAAATATATTGTTAGAGCTCAGCGCTAAACTATTCATTACAACAAGAATCTAAGTAAGGATCTACACAAATAGCTACGGCTAAAAGCGATATAGCAGCTGGTTTTGAAACATACCTTGGACTCTTAGGCCATCGGCCATTCCTATTACATACCAATGGATGATTTTAGACTAGCATAATTATTTAGAAACACTACATAGATATACTACACAACGATAGAGTCCAGACCAAGTCCAAAGAACGTTTCAGTTTCAAAAACCAACCTTTATACAGCTTTAAGAACCAGAAATTCCAGAAATATCATTAATCAATCAAGTACTCACTGCAATCCTCGATTATTCCTCATTACGGGCATCCTCCAACTGAATCTTCACACTATGAGCGTCGATGAAGACTCCGCTAGCATCTAGTGTAGTCCTTCCATCGACATCCCGAAAAAAATGGGTTAAAAAAGTACTAACAAGGTAACAAGTATTGACAAGGTAACTATGCATTCAAACGTAATACCAGCACTGATATCCGTGATACAGTAGGACTTAGGACAATAGAATCAAAATGTGACCTACCATGTTCGCTTGTCCGCTTATTGATACCGTAGTTTATGTTTATCCCAATTCTTCTCTGTGGTGCTGGCCTGACGAATGATGCCGTATGTCGTTTGCAAAGAATGAACCTGCAACAGTTAAGTCCTGCAACAGTAAACTGCCCGGCGATGGCAATGGATACTTCCCAATAATAATAAGTAACCGAATAATAAAAACATTGAAGTCTAAAGCTGGAAAGTGAGTGGAAAGCACAAAACAATATAAAAAAGATGAAACTGAAGCTGCAAAGAGTCGCAGAGCTACAAAGCAACGCATGACATTGTGACACAATACGTGTCAAGTAAACTGGAAAGGGCCAGAGAGAAATAAAGTAATTAAAAATGCAAAATTCAAACTGGAAAGAGTGTTGTGAGTAATGAAGCAATTAAAAAAGACGAAATTTCCACGAATATAAGTAATTACGTGCACTTATTACATTGTTTAGAAGACAAGGTAACATTGAATTAACAAGAAAACACATCCAAATACTTTAAAAACAATGACATGTGAATCAAACAGTAGTGGAATCGAACATGAAAGATTTCTAGTGAAAAATAGAGCCGTTACGCGTACGCAACGCGATGTATTTTTTGCCTGAAAGTAGCCACCCTTGCAAAAGGTGGCCTAGAAGTAGCTCATGTGGGCTACTTTTAGGCAAAACGGTACATGGGCTACTTTCGGGCGTTGGGTGGCCTGCCTGGGCTACACCTGGGCAAATGGGCCCTGTGTCTCATCACTCTTCCACTCTAGCTTTGCGTGTCGCGTCGCGTGCGCCTAGTTTAACTGGAGCAAATGTGTGATTGTGCTTGGTTAGAGTGAGGAAGAGAAAAGAAGGTCTAACAAAGAGAAAGAGAAATTGGCAGGGTGAAGGTGTCACAAATTGAGAGAAACGAAGAAGAAAAAGAGGGAGAGAAAGTGGTCACACCCTAACCATCAGAAGGTACCATTTCAAGAGTGTGTTGTTTAATAAAGGAGAGAAGAGAAGAACGAAGTGTCTCATTTGAGAACGATTTTTGTCGCAGAATTTCTCCACTTTTGCTCAACTTTCTTGCATAAATTATCTCATTATTGCTTTTAACTTGCTTTAAAGTTGTCCATTTCACTCCAAATTTTGAATGTATTCTTTTCAGACAAGTCCTATTCTCACGATGAGTGGGATTCTTTCAACTCCAATGAATGGAATGAATGAAAGATTGAGTGAAAAAGAAATCGGAGAATGTTTTCGCAAGCAAAATTTCATCATTGAAATTCCTAGGAGGAATCCTTACTCCGCTGAAGAAAAATATGATCCTAAGCTTATCATTGAAATCCATTCTTCTGACAAAATAGAAGATATTCCAGATCCTAGTTCAATTGATACCAATAAGAAGACTCTAATAATATTTAATGATCTTTTACTAGAAAAACAAAATAAAATATAACGATATTATACTAGAGGAAGACACTCTGGTGTAGATTGTTTTTACATTTCTCAAAATTATATTAAGTTACCAAAAAATACAATTAGAGAGAATGCTAACTTCTTTATAATATTCCCACAAGATAAGATGAATTTAGATTACATCTACAGGGATCACGCTAGTGAAATTAAAAAAGAAGAATTTCTTGAGTTTACAAGAGAAATTTGGTCTAAGAAGTATAATTTTTTAACTATTGATAAATCTAGTCCTCTGGAAGATGGTAGATTCAGAAAATGTTTAAAGTATTTTTATTTGTTTGAATAGTTACTTCTTAAAGGGAGAGGCCCACGAGAAAAAAGTTTTCCTCACTTTGCTTGGACAGAATGTCTGGAATTTCAGAAATATTACTGTGAAAACCGCATTGCTTCAAGCCCAGAACTCGCAAAACTATTCCCCGGCAAACAGTTCGGCCAGGTACCGTAGTCAGAATCAATTTTTGCGCTTTTGGGGCATTACTGTATTGGAAACGCCTCTTTTTAATCGTAGGAATGATCTTTATTCGTTTGACCATTATTATGCAAAGAAAGAATGCACATGAACGGATATGAACCGCAGAAACGAATTTTGACGTTGCTGACTACGGTACCCGGCCGAACCGTTTGCCGGTGAATAACTCTGCGAGTTCT
>JAANDG010001029.1:0-24792 GCA_036852015.1 Pelodera strongyloides | reverse complement strand
TGGTTCGCGAAAAATACGAAATCACGGATCACGAAAAAATTTCTTTCCTTTTATCGAAGAATGATGGTTTGATCTTCCAAAAAAACGTTGTAGTTCTCGTGAGCCTCCTCATTTAAGGATTCTTCTAGAAGTATTGCATTCCATATTCCGTCTTTGATTGTATTGTATGAATGATTCTTTCTTGACACGTGTATTGTGCGAGTCGGTATGTATGCATTAAAACTTGTTGAACTGAAGCTTTTCTCACTTGGTTAAGTGTGAGCTCTCTCTCTTGTTTACAAAGGCATCCATGCAGACAAGTTTTGGTGAATGTTACATTTTCATATTATCAAAATTATCTTTCCAATATTAATTTGCTGCCTCATTCAGTATGTTTTTTTTATGTGAGCTTTGAAAGAGAGAAACGTATGCTCAGGTTACTTCTCTTCCCTTTATTGGGTATGTAAATCGTTGTCTTTATTTTATTATTTTTCTGGTCTGTGGTACGTCCAACTTTGGAAAATTTAAACGTGAGTTCCTGTATTCTCGATATATTATATTGATAAAGGCGCGTTCGAGTTGGAAAAAAGTTGTGGAATTCCGGAAAAAGTTTGTTCAAGATGGAACATTTGCATAATTTAGCACAATGCTGAAAAGCAGGATATTCAGCTTTCTCTTTTGGCATTATCTCTCAACTTTTCTCGCGTTTCCAACTTGAACCAACTTTTTCCAGAATTCTTCAAACTTTTCCCATCTTAAATGCGCCTTAATGTTATTTAGAGACACCTAAGGACTAAGGATCCCACTAGTTCCTATGGGTTAGGTGGGTGTAGTATGTGGGTGTGTGTGCTTTGAATTATTTACTCATTATTTGTTTGTTATTAGGCATTTCATTAGCGGAACTTGCCTGTACCTTTTTTTCGAGAGTATTATCAGATTTTTTGTTTATTGAAATGAAAAGTATTGCTTTAGTCTTATTTTCCGCTTTCCGCTTTCCGCTTCATTGGTATCCCTTTGCGAACTTCCTACCATTTTTGTTAGCAAATGCTATAGAATATTTAGATATATATGTCATTTAGTGTCCTATATCTATAGTATTATGACTGACAGTTTTAAGTGATTACCTTGCGTTGTATTTTATGTTAGTAGCTAGTTGCTATATCAATGTTTCGTTATGTATTCCGATGTGTATATATGTATACGATTTGCTGATAGCTGATATGCGTAAATTTTATGCTTTCCATGTTTCTTCGTTGTTTGACTTTATTCGATGAGTATATTTCTCATTGGCTATCTGATTCTTATGTTGTTGGTCGTTTATTGTATTCACCGTTTTAATATAATAACTGATTTGAGAAAAGCAATGCGGCTAGGAATATTATATTATAATTAAACTTATTTGCAGAGTATTGTACCATTGTAAACAAGGAAATGGTTGGCGCTTCGGTCACTGCTACAGCTCGTCTGAAGAAGGATTATGCAAAATTGTTAAAGGTTTGTGAGTCGTTTACTTTTATAAGAATCGGAAGGTTTTGATTTTTATGTGATTTGTGATTGGTTTTGCCTGTTCCTTCGTGGGACTTTGTAGTTTGTATTGAACATAGGTTCTAGGCAATATTGAGAATGCCTACGGTTTTTCCTAACCTAATTCTTACTGTATGCCTGCTGACTATTGGTTAGTGATCATTAATTAATGTTTCAGGAGCCCGTTCCGTTTATGAAGGCTCACCCACTTCACTCGAATATTCTGGAATGGCACTATATTATAATGGGAGCGCCTAGTACACCGTATGAAGGTGGGTGGGATATTGTTTGGCCTTCAACTAATCTAGATTTATGTAGAAGTTATGTTTATGAGCTGCAAATTGTTTTCACCATGTACTGTGCTTGGGCCCTCTGTAGAACAAGTCATACGCTTTCAATACTGTTTACTGTAAGTGCTGTGGTGAACCATTGTTGAATAAAAGTGCGCGCGCCTGATACGTAGAGAGTTATTATCAAGAAATCTATTAATTGTGGGATCTCGATGCACATACAGTAATCAGTGGTTTGTTGAAAGTAAATAATGTTTATTATTCGGTCGGGGTCGTGAACTGTGAACCTTTTTTGGTTGTCGATTGAGTATAAGTGTGTGTGTTCTTTGGACTTTTGGAGTATTTCATACTGTACTTGTTATAATAACTCTACTTTCAGGTGGTATCTACCATGGTAAATTGGTCTTCCCAGCCGACTTTCCCTTCAAACCTCCGTCAATTTACATGCTCACTCCTAGCGGTCGATTCCAGACAAATACTCGGTATGCTTATGTTTTACTTTATTTTTAATTTAGAACACTCAAGGGTTCGCGCTGCCGATGGCCGATAATTATAGTAGAACTTAGAGCACTCGGCGTATCTGTCCTTCACTTATTAGCTAACATTGTCATATTATGGGAATAAGTCAGCGGTGGCCGGGTGGTTAAGTGAACGGGCTACCAGCTTCCCATCCCGGGTTCGATTCCGCCCCTAAGCACGCTGTTTTCGCGACATTCTCTGAGTGAAGGGAATCTCGTCCAGATGCAGTGCAAAAGAAAGAAAATTGTCACTTTGTTTAGGGCCAATGATTCGAAGAGTCAGCGTCTATTGGTAGTTTAACGGTGGCACAGTTTTTATTAAGAATTAAAGCGAAGTACCAGCCGGTTTTTGAAACACATCGAGTGCACCAGCATTCTTATGCAGCGTATGCAAATGAACGTAAATTAGAATAAAACATCGAGCTGAAATCGAGCAAATTAGTATAAATACGTAAGAATTCAGTTGTCCTCGATGCGTTTCAAGAACCGGCCTTTATTTCGGTTTAATGATTCTATAATTTTCTACGTGTTGTATTGGTTTACACGGATAGATCAGTACGAAGAAGCTTATTGAAACTGTTGAACCTGACCACCCTATATTTTGTTAAAGCGAAATACCAGCTGGTTCTTGAAGCGCATCGTGAACAACTGAATTCTTACGTATTTCGTATTTGTGCTAATTTACTTAAATGTTTTATTCTAATTTATGTTCATTTGCATAAGCTGCATAAGAATGCTGGCGTACTCGATGTGTTTCAAAACCGGGCCGATATTTCGCTTTAACGATTCTGTTTTTCAAAATGCGTTTTCTTAGGTTGTGCTTGTCAATTTCGGACTTTCACCCCGACACGTGGAACCCGGCCTGGACAGTTAGCACTATAATTACTGGTGGGTGTTATCAGGTTTTTGATATTTAGAGCACTATAATTACTGGTTTGTGTTATCAGGTTTTTGATATTTAGAAGTATTCCAGGCTTAATTTATTGTATTTTATATTCGTTGGCATGTTACTTGTTGGTAATAGTTTGTACGTACGTTTGTTTGTAGTACTATAGTTTAGTTCGCACTCTCATTGCCGTAAATCACACTATTGCTTGTGTGATTTTTTCTTGTTGCCTTTTGGTTCGGTCTACTTACTGTAATTCACTAATTATCTGTTGTTTAATTTGTAGGTCTCCTCTCGTTTATGAACGATAATCAGCCGACTCTCGGAAGTTTGACAACGAGTGACGCGGAGAAGAAGCTACTCGCCAAAAAGAGCAAATCTTTCAATCTAAAGGTAAAGTCTGGGATTCGCACTGCATTTTGTACTAGATTGACTGTATTTGTGTTTTTGTTATGTATATCCTAAATGAAATGGGTGAAAACATTATTAAAGTGTTACGAAACATTTGGGTCTTTGCGTTTCACTGTCTGGCAGCAAATTTATCAACTTTTGTGCAATTATACAAATAAATGGTAATCTCTAGGGTTTGTTGCTCATTTGAAAACAGCATATATATGTTAGTCGTGTTTCTTATTCTTTGTTTGTTGGTTGGTAAAGTTGATTCGGACTATTACTATTTTCCTTTCTTTATTTATTTTGAACCATAGCCTAAAATACCCCGCTAAATGCGGACGATCACCGCCCGATCCGTAATGCATCATATGCAAATGGTAGATTGGTCCAAATCACCTCCATGCATTATATGCAAATGAGTCTAGCTAAATCAGCTCCCCAAAATTTCGAGATGCGGACCTAATTTATTCCCTGTAAATTTGAACTTTATCATTTCAGAATCGCATCTTCTGTGAACTTTTCTCTGACGTTGCCGAAGAAATCCGAACTGAATTGAAATCAGCACAAGAGGAAGAAAGCCTAAAAGAGGAGGAAGAACGAATCCGACAACAGAAGTGAGCATTTATATTCCTTTTTATTTGATGTATTGGATTTTTTAAAGTGGTATGACGCGTGGTTTTGAAACGTTGGCGCACAAGTGTATTCCCTTGCGTTGTGTGTGTAAATGATGTTTCAATATGTGCCGAAAATGCTAGAAAATGGCTACAAACACATTTGAATGCTAGTTGTCCACCGTAACTTTCAAAACCATGTGTCATATCACTTTAAGTATGGCATATAAGCGCAGTTCATCTGTGCTTATTAGGGAAGTGTGTAATTCTCCTTTATTTCTCATCTGTTTTGTGAGTACGGTAGGAAACTGTCATTCGTAACTTTAAAGCGAAATGCTAGCCAGCTAGCCTCTTTGGAAATTTTGCATATGATAAGCAAATCCTAGGTATCCTATGCTAATTTTGTACGATCGTCCACGGCAATCGTACAAAATTAGCATAGGATACATAGGATTTGCCTATCATATGCAAATTTTCCAAAGGGGCCAGCATTTCGCTTTAATGTGCTTGTGGTGTACTGTAGGTCGAGTTCAAGTGAGCTTCGTCAAATAGACAGCAAGCGAAGTTCTTTTTTTTGGGTGAAGCGTATTACGTTAGTCTGCACTGCCTTCTTTCTTATTGGCCACAACTCTATTTTGTTTGCCTTTTGAATTTAGAAGCCAAGAAAAAGAAGATGATAATAATGATAAGCAAGAAGGTCGTGTTATTCAAAACAGACAGAGGTGCGTAGTTTGATTGAGGGCTATAGGGAGCTTCCTTGTAAGGACACTAAGCAATTGTACCGAAACACCATTGATAGCTTACCTGCCATTGTGTAATTTCCTTTTGGAAACCTCTCGCGTCCTTTTTTATTGCCAGCGTGGGCGGTGGGAGAAAACCTGTCTGGTTCCGAGTTCCGAGGCTCTTGCAGCAGGGCAATTGTAGGATAATTGGATAATTGGCTCGTTTTTCTGATATTTGTGGTTGGTTAACACAATTAACAATCATATTATAATTGCTTTCAGGGTGCAGCCCCATTGGATAATTGTTAGGATTAGGATAATTCTACTAAATTTCAGTGAAGGGCTGAGTTCGGGCGGCGCGGGTCTCTCCTCGCTGATGTCTAACCTGATCGTGATTGCAGGCGTGGTGGCTCTTGCGTTTGCAGTTAGATGGGTGGTCCTAAGTGCCCAAGACCAAGACCCTAGTTTCCGTCCTTAACATATCAAGAAAGAATACATTCAATACAAGATATATACAAGACATCACATGCAAAGAGACAAGACAAGACACTAAGTCATTTCATTTTGGTTGATTGGTACAGAGTAAAGTGTTTTGAAAGTTTTGGTTCATTTATAACGGCAATGAGTTGAGGTCTTTGAAAACAGGTATTAGGTGAAGTGAAGTTTTCAAAGAAAGGACACTATTCAAGTAAAAGTAATTGCGAAAGGGTAGGGTAAAGTTGTTATGTATATGTGGATGTGTAGTTTTCCCTCTGCTGTCGGTTACTAGGCTACCCGAGTATTTTTTTTTCCAAATTTCCAAGAGAATTTTTTTTATGTAGATTCGAAGCATTCTAGAGAATTTTTGCGTTTTTTGGTTAGGAATACTCTATCTATGTGTCCTATATTTTCTTCATTAACTGTCATCCCAGTTCCCATTTCGTATTATTGTATTTTATATTGGACCTGCTTAAAAATGTTTATGTAGAGCAACGGAAGTCTTATAATGCCTTTCCCCCTTTCTCGGTTTTACTTGCGCCGGATGTGATAATATTTCAGTGAAGTGTTTATATCAGTTGCTTGGGTTAGATATGTAAGATTTTATATTTTTGACAGGATACTTACCTAACTTCATTATATTTGAGATTAGTTGTGTGTGAGTTTGCCTTGTTGGTGTGAAGTTTTGAATTGTTCAATTGTTCTGAGCTCTTGTGATCGTAGACGGCTAGAAATTATGTTAAATCGAAATAGTGGCCGGTTTTTGAAACACATCGTGGACAACTGAATTCTTACGTATTTATGCTAATTTGCTCGAGTTTAGCTCGATTTTTTATTCTAAGTTATGTTCATTTGCATGCGCTGCATAAGAATGCTGTATGCTGGTGTACTTGACGTCGATGTGTTTCAAAAAGCGGCCGGTATTTCGCTTTAATGTGTAAGGTCTAAGGTTTATTATGAATGAACTGCTGTTTTTGAAATTGCATTGTTTCAAATTTGTGTTTTGTATTCCACTGATTCATCTGAAACGTTTGAAGAGTTTAGGATGTAGTACACTATCAAACTTGTTTATTTTCAGTTTTTTTTTGCGCCTGGGTTTGTTGCTACTTGGGGGTGTATTACTTACTCGTGATGTGATGGAATAGATTCTGATATCGTTTCTAGTTCTATATTCGATTCTAGTTGCGTCTTGATCTTAAAGCGAAATACCGGCCGGTTTTTGAAATACATTGAGTACACCAGAATTCTGGTGTAGCTGATGCAAATCAACATAAATTAGACTAAAAAATCGAGCTAAATTCGAGCAAATTAGCATAAATACGTAAGAATTCAGTTGTCCATGATACGTTTCAAAAACCGGCTGGTAGTTCGCTTTAATGTTTCTTTTTCTGGAGCACAAAATTACTGGTTTGCGCCAGTTTGACAATATGTACAATACTACTGTATAAAGATGCTTGTTTTCTGTGATGTGTTGATTTGCTATTCTTTGAGATATTGGATAAACTCCGGTGTGTTTTTCTGACGATTTGTTGAAGTGATTGTTATAATTGTTATTTACCATGGTTACATTTTGTGATCTGTTTTTATATAGCTCCTGCTTTCTTCCCTTGTGTGTATACTCGTGTTGAATCGTTGTGCTAGTTGCTAATGATCTATGATTGGTATTTAAAGCGAAATACCGGCCGGTTTTTGAAACGCATTGTGTACAGCTGAATTCCTACGTATTTATGCGAAGTCGATCAAATTTTGCTCGAATTTTTTATTCGAATTTATATTCATTTGCATAAGCTGCATAAGAATGATTGTGTACTCGAGGTGTTTCAAAAACCGGCCGGTATTTCGCTTTACTCTTCAATTAAGTAATTGTTTTAGCTATGTCAATACGGGTGATACGAACGTATTTGTTGATTGCCGCGGCGTTTTGCACGTTTTGTACATTTACGGTGATTTGGAGGTGCTCTTGTGAGGATTTTGGCGAGTATGCGAGGCAAAGGAGGAAAATTATGGGTATGTGGCTATTTGTTTATTACTGTAGTTTGTAGTTAGCGGGACGGTGTATTTCAGTCACGGGGCCCGCGCGTATTCAATTACGGTAGGCTGTGAATCTAAGTGTCATATACGTAATAGGCTGTCGAATATGCCTGCCGTTGTGTGTAGTTGTATCAACTTTTTTTTTAAATCTTTTTATCTTATCTATGCATGGTTGAACTCTCTACGTTATGGGTCTGACCCTGAATCATCTGTTATTTTAGAACCCCCTGTTGGTCCTCCGGCGTATTCTCCGCCCCTTCCTTCGACATACCTTTTGATTGCCATCATGACGTCACCGAATGATACGACGACCCGGGAAGTCATCAGAAGTACGTGGCTCAAGTTGACGTCCAAAGGAAAGGACGTCGTGAGACACTTCTTTCCGATAGGAGTAAAGGGATTGAGGTGGGAAGCTTAGTTCTTTAAAGCGGTATAGCACGTGGTTATGAAATGTATGTTCCTTTCAGTATTGGCTTAAATACATAAAAAGTATTGGCATGTGTGAATACAAACGAAATTATACTTGCCTTGCTTGGAATTGGAACCGCAATCCACGCGGACCGTCCGACGCACGCTTTTTAGTGAAAGTTGACACATTTTGTTTTATCGAATTGGGGGCCTTTCTTGGTTCTTTGCGGCAGGTTTCCCTAAATTTGGAGCACTTTTGGTTATTAATTCCTAAACTTGTGTTTAGCCGTGAAACACTGACGCAGCTTGCTGACGAGCAGGAGAAGTATGCGGATTTGGCACTGATTGAGAATCTTTTTGAAGATTACTGTGGGTTCTTCATCTTTCATTACAGGACTTTTCTGAATGACTACTAGACATTGTCAAAGACTTGTATACGTTTTCTGTTGAGATAAGCCTGTGTGATATTTGAACTCGTTATGTTGATTCGTTTGCTGAATATGTGTCTATCGATTTCATTTGACTCTTGTTGGTGCAGAAGCTGATCAACTGATTACCCAAGGCCACCTTATGTTTTGACTTTGGGCCTTCTTATATGCTTCTAGCTTCGCTGTTGGGGGTTTATCTTTTAAACATGAATTTTTGTAGATTTATCTGCACTTTGTTATGCTATATGATAAAACTTTCTTTCAGCTCTACTGTCGAAAAAGACCCTACAAACCATGGAGTACTCATTCCAGAATTTCAAATTCTCGTATTTGTTAAAGGTTGGTTTACGTAATGAACAGTAGTCTGTATCTTTCGGCAATGACTCTTTCGTTGAGTCATATACCGTAACTAACAAACTTACAAACAGTTACTGATTTGGAGTTCCTATGGACTTTTTACGCACCATTTATAAACTGTACAGATGCACGCTCCATGAAGTTGGAATGGTGTAGATATTCAGTGTTGTGGTGAGCTTGTAATTCCAACCAAAGGAAACAAAGTAGATATTCAGTGTTGTGGTGAGCTTGTAATTCCAACCAAAGGAAACAAAGTGTGTTTAGCACATTTATTCCGACGTTTCGGCTTTCGCCATCTTCAGGGAAAATTACCTATAAAAACACAATGCAATACACAGCACAACTATAATATCAACGTAAAACGACTACACACATAGGCCAGAAAACGAATTCACATAGATTAGGACAAGGAAAAAAAAACAGTATATATAACGGGAACGATATGTATAAATATGAGTAAATCAAGGTAATTTTCTTTTTTATAGGTAATTTTCCCTGAAGATGGCGAAAGCCGAAACGTCGGAATAAATGTGCTAAACACACTTTGTTTCCTTTGGTTGGAATTACAAGCTCACCACAACACTGAACATTTATAAACTGTTTCTTTTCAGGTTGACTCTGACTCGTTCGTCCGCGTTGCGGCTGTTCTGAAGTCACTGAAGGACATCAACCATCCTAGGTTTGTTTTTTTCTTGGGTTGTATGCCACGTTTTGTATTATTACAGTTTATCATCTAAATACCGATGTGACATTATTTTCTCACTGCTACTTAAGCTTTTATGCTTGCGTTGATTGTAACCTAAAATTTTTGCTTTTTTTGTTGTTGATATTCTCTACAGTTGGTTGTTTACTAAGGGCGCGTTCGGGTTGCAAATTCATACTGTATTTTTAGTTTTCTCCAAGCATTAGAACTATTCGGAAATGTCGATCCCGAACGATAAATCTGCATGTTTTCCTTTCGGAAAGAGCAACCCGAACGCGCCCTAAATGTCTATCGGTTGGTTTTACGGACCCCTTTCCTTTCAGGCTCTATTGGGGTTTCTTGGACGGTCGTGCCAAGCCAATTAGAAAGGGAAAATGGAAGGAATCTGACTGGGTATTGTGCGATCGTTATCTACCCTATCAGGTGGGTGCTAATATTATGAATTATGAATATCGAATACGGTATAATGTACGACGATGGACTAGTCTTAACATTAAGGTCTGGGTTTTGTAGTTATCTGTGTTATCTCTGGCCAATGGGCTATTATTTTACTCGCCGGAGACGAAGTAGACATGTTGTACTCTATATCTCAAGTGCAATGCATTTTGCCATTTCAGCTTGGCGGTGGTTATGTGCTGTCCTTTGAACTGGTTCGCTACTTGGCTACAAATTCGAGACTGCTGAAACTTTACAAGTGAGTTTTTGTTACCTTCTTTTGTCGTTCATTTGTAATAAATATAATGTTGTCTAGGAATATAAGCCAGACAATAATAATAGTAATGGTAATGTTAGGGTAATTTGTCTGCCATTCTTTATCTTCCATTGTCTATGTTGGGGATATTCCATTAATGATTTTCTATCGCAGGAATGAGGATGTGAGCGTTGGGGCCTGGCTCGCAGGCCTTGACTTAAAGTACCTTCACGACCCTCGTTTCGACACCGAGTTTAGGTTCGTTTATTTTTTTTCTAGATGAATATGAAGTTAGCTCCGTTAATGAATCCCGAGCTTGTGAGAAACTTTGCATTTTCGAGCTTTTTCCGCCTATTTCCCGAGTATTTTCCGAGAAGATTCTCGGACCAAGTTCGGAAAATAAGCAGGCCGAGTTCGGGAGCAGTTGTTTGTACGTTTCCGGGGTTTTCCCAGCCTTTTCGCAGGCCGAGCTCGGAAACAAAGATTATAGAGACTGAATTTATCTCATTTGTATATTTGCTAGTAGAAGTTTGAGCACACGAGACTGCTTGAGCTGATAGTCTTTTGAATTGGTAACAAATAGTCGGCTGCATCTAATTCTAGAGGTATGTAGGCAATGTTGGTGTTGATAATATATGAGATCATTGTGCTTTAAATATTTTTTTATCTTATTTTCTGTTTCAGATCGAGAGGCTGCAACAATGAATATATTATCACACACAAGAAGTCACCAGAGGAGTTGCAGAAATTGTACAGTAATCTCGTCGACAAAAGGGTCAGTATTCAGTCTTGGGTGGTCTTATGTACATAGCTTATTTTGTCTGGCACACGCTATTTGACTTCGTGGGTGGTCCTGAGTAGCTAACCTTGGGGGACGTTATGGTGCCAATCTTGGGTGGCCGAGGAGTGACCCTTGATAGAGTTAGCTTCTTGTGTGGTCCTATGTAGTTTGGCACTTGCTGGGAAACCTCGGGCCCTATGTGGTCATATTTGGGAACTTCGTGGGTGGTCCTATACGGCCAGCCAATCTTGGGTGACCCTTGCTGGGGAAGAGCTTGGTTGGTCCTGTGTAACCATCTTTGTTGACTTGTTAGGTAACTTCTTGGGTGGTCCTACTTAGTCGATCGTAGCCAGTCCCGTACTAGATAAGTTCTGCGTGACTCTTGTCGGGTAGACTCGTGTTAACTTCTTGGGTGGTCTTATATTGCTAATTTTGGGTTTCCGGAGACTGCGTTGACCCGTGCTGACTTCTTGGGTGGTCTTATATTGCTAATTTTGGGTTACCGGAGAAACCTTGCTGCGTAACTTCATGGGTGGTCCTTGGTTGATTGATTGCTTCTTGTTTAAAGTTCGCCTTATACAATTTACTGCCGTTCACAACCTGGAAGATATTTTTTAGACATACCGTGTGTATATTTTTAGATATACCTGTTACTCGTATTTCTCCATTAGGTTGTTTTTGCAACTATTCCTTCTTTGCAGGTTCTATGCGAGAAAGAGTTCCGTGTTCGCCCCTCGTATGTGTACGACTGGTCTGCGCTCCCGAGTGAATGTTGCAAGAGAAGCAACGCAAGTTCGATTCCGTAGACCGTCGTTTACTCCATATTCAAGGGTATATTTTTTGATTAATATATGAGTCTATAGTGTTCTACGAATGAGTATATCTAATGAACAAAGGGCATGTGTTCTTTTATTTTCATTCCTAAGTGTAGAGTGTTTATTTTAATTTATGAACCTATAGTGCATGTGTCCTTTTGTGTTTTTCTTTGTGTCGATCTTGATATTTTATGTTTTGTTAATTTGTTGTTTCTTCTCGTTGATGCAATTCGGTAGCCCATACGATTGCGTTAGTCCTTAGGATTAGTTTTTCGATTCATGTCGATTAGATCACGATTGATCGATCGACAAAATCACGATTAGATCGAAATAGCTTATGTTATTTATGTATTTATTTATAATATATTACCTATTACTCTTGCGTAATTGATGAAACATGAAACGACTATGTTTTTAAAGCATTGTAAGCTATGTTTTTAAAGCATCGACTATACGCTCATTTGTAATATTTTGTTATTCATAATTTATTGATATGATAATACTTTTCGATAGAGTTGAGAGGTGCTGTGCTGACTTCCATATTGTGAGATTAGCCATAGCCATAGATTTTTAATTTATGAATTTTTTTCAGTTGATTAGGGTGCTTTCATTCGGATGCTAGCTGTCCTTTTGTGACATATGACAAAGAGCTTGCCAAACTGTTGTGTTTCATAATTTATTAATAGATTTCATTACCCTTATGTTTTAGGCGGATTTTTTTATAGATCTTACTGTATAGCTTATTGTTTGAGCTGTGTATTTATGGAGTTAGGCTGAATACTTGCACGTTTATGTAACGGGTCGATTATCTTGTCATTTAATAATTATTCATAATGCCACAATGAAATCTCATAATAAATCATTTTTATTCCATCGATTGGGTATTTTCTGGAGTATGCAATATGCCGTTTTCTCACGGATTGTTAACTATTGGCCTTTCTTGTTTGTACGTTTGTAGGCATGTTCCTAAACGTTATGAGAGTGTGCTTAACGGTAGCGTTAGTTATGTTTCGGAGTACTGTAGTTGCTCGAGGTGTAATTTGTTTTCTAAGAGTCCTATGATCTAGAGTCGTAGCTTGTGACGATTTGTGTGTTAATTTATACGTTCATCGGTAACTTGCACGGTTTCGTTATGTAATTGTTAGTATGTCAGTATGGTACGATTTCCATGATATTCCATAATTTTATCTCGTCACCATACCTTTTACTTATATTTACTTTTTACAGTACCTCCTGCGTGGTTTTCTCCTTTGGGAATACTCAATGAAATCGGGCCTGAATCGAGCCAGACGTTGACGTCTGTAGCTTCATCAAATTCAACTTTATCAAGAAAATAAAATAAAAATGGAAGATATAGAGCACTCAAAATTTGTGACCACGTCCACGGGTTGCAGGCAATATGAAGTGAGTTTTGTTTGTTTACATTTTTGGGATATTTTATGTTGCCCACAGTTTTGTTGTATTTTGTTTAGTTATGATCGTTCAGATTTTTCTGGTCATGCTCATTGCCGGCCTATCAATTTTGGCGCGAAATTTTGCGGTGCCATGGTTATTTTTGGGAAGAAAGTTTAATAAGGACGGGTCGGGAGTATTGTAAGTTTCTTTCATAACATTAATGTATCTACACACACACACTGACGTGCTGTTTTATTGACGTGACTCTGCTGAATGACTTGTTCCGCCGAGGCTCCGAGAAGGAACAGGCTAGACGACTAGTTCACGATGTTTATACTTTGTCTAAATTAATTTATCTTTATCGGTGTTAGTGAACGACTAGTTTCCGATGTGTATGCTTCGTCTAGATTAAGTTATTTGTGTTAGTGTATAGCTTGGCACTTCGTCGCGATTAAGTTACTTGTGTTAGTGTATTGCTCGGCACTTCGTCAAGATTAAGTTATTTGTGTTATTTTGTAGCCTTGACTTTCGATAGAAATAATTAGTGTGCTGTAATTTCAGGATGAAGTTTCTAATCGATTTTGTGATAATTGTTATGCCAACCTTGCTATCGATGACCCTTTTGGGGGAGTCGATGAGATTTCTCGTATTAATTTTATGTGTAAGTTTCTTATGTTAGCTTTATTGGTGTAGTAACCTTCGGGGTTGCCGGCACTAGTGTTCTTTAAAGTCTGATAAACATAGTAGTCATTTGCAAGACTGTCTAATTGATGTTTAGACCGTTGTTTGTTGTTTAGCTCAGTAATTAGATAAGGTCTCAGTAAATGAGAGTTTCCTTTTGAAGTTTGAAGTCTATTCAACCAACCAAATCCATTTCAGATATGCGTACTCACTTTGTTGTTATTTATTGTCGGAGAATTTTATATGATGGGGCAGGAACGCCAGCCACTGAAGGTATGAACTTTGTACCTTTGTAGTGTTACTTCGTTGAGTTACCTGTTTGTTGTTATGCCTACCTTTCTTTTCTGGAGCTTCTTCCTTTGGTAATATGGCTTTACACACAAGCTTGTATACAGTTATTACTTGTGATTGCTAATTGGAACTCTTTATAGGCTATTTGGGCAAAAATAATTGAAGAACACCATCAGCCGACTACGTTTGTCACGTTCCTAAGGTGTGATTTATATTTATCTTTTGTGTGTTTATTTGTTGAGATTGAACATGCAATCGTGCACTATTATGTTTTCGAAGAGAATTGTGGTATAATGCTAAAGGAAGATATGGTTAAAGTTAGGGTATCAAAGAAGTACGTATGATGTTCGAGGATAGAGTTTAGTAGTGGCGTCAGAAGCATAATTGACGTTACAGTATAGATAGTCTAAAACTGCTAACTTATAACCCTTGTTTTAGGTCGATGGTTTTGATCTTTACGGGAATTGCGATTCTAGCTGTGGATTTCCCTGTTTTTCCGAGAAGGTTAGTTTAATGTATATTCCTAAGTCATTTTTTATAATATAATATATTTATATATAGTCGTGAAATCTTGAAGGCAGAACTTTTGGAGTCAGAATGCCTTCTGCTCGTGCTCTTTCGCGGTGTAGAGGAGTAGAGGCTGCGGTTGGTCGATATAGATTATTAATCAAATATATCGATAGCTTATACTCCTTATACTAACTTGTGACTATATATCATGAATTCTGTAACTATGCGGATGAATTTTGAAATTATTTTCTTGATTCATCATGGAACCTCTACAGATTCGCAAAGACTGAGTCCTTCGGCCACAGTTTAATGGACGTTGGTGTTGCGGCGTTCGTCTTTCTCACTGCAATTGCACCGCATCTGAAGACGGCGACAATGCGCGAGAAGTCACAACAAAGATATAGGTGTGTTTGTTTGTCGGTATACTGTATGTTTGTTTGTCGGTATACGGTATGTTTGCTTGTCGGTATACTGTATGTTTGTTTGTCGGTATACGGTATGTTTGTCGGTATACGGTATGTTTGTTTGACGAAAGTTGTTCTGAATGCTTTCTTATTTGTCGTATGATCGTTTGTGTATCGTGGCCTTGTTGAAAAAGCCGTTTCGAGCTATGTGGTCTATGGAATGCGTATGGGGATAACTTTCCTAGATGTATATTAAGAACGTGGAGCGTCTGGCATTGGACTCGGGATTGTGAGGTTCCTATGAGCTTTACTGCCATTTGTTTGTGCGTTATCGGTTGCGACGATTATCGCTAAATGAACTCTTTTCAGCGGTCGCTTGCGTTTTCTCTACTCCAGCACGGCGGTTCTCGTATATCTCGGACTGGGCAGAACTGTGGTTCTCACTCTGCTTAATTACCCACAACCGGTGACTGAGTACGGTGTGCATTGGAACTTTTTCTACACAATTGCTGTACTGCAGGTGAGAATTTTTGTAACTGCTTGGGTGGTCTGGGTACGCTCGTGGGTGTTCTTTGTTTACTTCTCGGGTGGTCTAGGCACGTGATGGTCTTTGTTGACTTCTTGGGTGGTCTTGGTGCCTTCGTCGGTGGTCTTTGTTGACTTTTAGGGTGGTCCTGGGTGCCTTCTTCGGTGGTCTTTGTTGAGTTCTTGGGTAGTCTGGGTGCCTTCGTCGGTGGTCTCTGTTTACTTCTTGGGTGGTCTTTTATTACTCCTAGGGTAGGGTTTAGGCATCTTAGTGTGCTCCTCCAAAACTGGTGAAATGGCACTTTCCTGGTGAACACAGCTAGGTATAGTAAGAAGTTCCCTAAGATCTCACATTATTCCAAAATTTCAGTTTGTTTCTCGCATTTTACCATCTCGCTTCCACCTGTTGATTGGGACTACATTTGCTGTCATTCACCAAACAATGCTAACCAGCGGTTATCAGGTACTTATACTCTTTCCTACTGTGTGCCACAGAATGTCTAAAAGACTACGGTCTGTGAAAAGTAGTGAGAAACTGGCTCACCACTGTGAAAACTACAGTACTTTGATCAAATTGAATTATTTATGCAATAAACATCCCTGTGCAGTAAGTCTTCAGAAAACAAATCCCCACTGGAAGTGCGTAAAAAAATGAAAATGAACTTTTGTGGTGACTGATGGACATGGATAGTGTAATTTGACGAAATCTTTGGTGGAACGATAATACAACAGTATTGAATGATTAAATAGTTTACGTAATATTATTGTGCATCTAGTAATTTATAGTGCTATATTCTCTTTTCAGGAGTGGATACTAGAAGATGTGTCTCCCCGGGACACTTTATTCTCTGCAAATAGGGAGGGAATTTGTTCCCTCATGGGATACCTGGCTCTCTTCTACATTTCGAGTGTGGTTGGAAAGTCGGTGGCTAATACTGGGTATGTGTGGGGTAGTTTTTTTATTGTTTATTTATTGAGTTGGTCATTTCTAGAGGACAGTGTTCTTAGAACCTTCTCTTTTTTTTGTGTTTATGTTGAAACATACGTTCTTTAGCATAGATTCTTTATGTATATAATGCTGTACTGATGTTGAAAGTAACGGAAAAGAAAATCAGTCAATCAACACAAATATACCAAACTTATTTCCAGTTTTAGTTTAATACTATTTTTAGGATTCGTATCCGTCAATGGATGCAGTGTGTGGCGAAACTTCTCATCCTGTCTACAGTTTTCTTCATTATGCAGAGAGGTAAGTCTCGCAAGTTGTTAAAGCGAAATACCGGCCGGTTTTTGAAACGCATCGTGTACACCAGCATTCTTATGCAGCTTACACAAAGGAGCATAAATTATAATAAAAAATCGAGCCACATTCAAGTAAGTTAGCATAAATCGCAAGAATACAGTTGCCCACGATGCGTTTCAAAAACCGGCCGGTATTTCGCTTTATGGTCGTATGTTACTTGATATAAACCAGCTAACTCCAGAACCTAGGTTTATTAGGAGAATTAGTCTCCGTATATCTCCGTATATGTAAAAATCGCCGTCGTATATGTGGACGGCATGTTATGATCCCGTTAGTCGATGTCTTGTTTCAGGTTCCGAAATGTACCTAACAGGCCCTTCGCGTCGTGTTGTTAATGTGCCCTACATTCTATCGCAGGTAAGTCATCAGTTACAAGCAGTTTAAAGAAAAATGAAGTATGTTTAGGCTCTACTCTAAGGGCTATAAGGGCAATCTGTGCCAGTCTAATACCTTCCACTTTGCAGCTCTCCCTCATGACCTTCTCTCTGGCTATGTGCTTGATGGTTCAGATGATTTCGTTTATTGCCTGGGCAGCACGAGTTCCGTACTTTGGAACAGGTAATTTGATATAAGATTAACTTATTAATCAGTTTTTATACTGTTTATACGAGTATATAGTATGAGTATGGTAAACAAGCCAAATGGGTCCGTCTCGACGTTACAGTTCATCTGAATTTAAAACGGTATATCACGTGGTTTGTGAAACAAGTACTGAAAAGGGCGCACATATGCTCACACTTTGCGTATTTGATTGGTGCCGTTTCGGTTTCCATGATGAATTTCCACAGTTTGCGTATTTGATTGGTCGCATAAATTGCCCAACAAATGTACATGCCCTTGTTCGACTACAAGTGTACGATTTTAAGGTTTGTCTTCCTTATTTATTTACGGCTTCCATTATGAATTTCACAAAAAACCACCTATCATGCCGCTTTGACAATAATACACGGCTTATACTACTCTCCATTTCAGAGGACAATCCGTGGTCCGGTGTCCAACCGTGTATGATGGATTCTGTGAACCGTTGTGGAATTGGATTCTTCCTTATTTGCAATGTGCTCACAGGACTAGTAAACATGTCGATAAATACTCATGAAACGGGAGATTTATTAGCATTTCATATTCTTCTCATTTATATGTTAATCGCCTGCTCTGTTTCTACGTTCTTTGTCCGCTGGTATCGGAAAAGTAGTATAAAGAAATAAATATGTTTTTTTTGCTGATGTTGTCCACTGTTCTACACAAGTTATCATTAGTAGTTAAGAAAAGAAAAATAATCCCGAACATTTACGAGAATATTTATAGCATACGTAACATCGGATATAATCAAAATAAAACAAGCGAATGGAGATACCGGGGATAGTTGGGACCTAGGCGTAAGTACATTTCAGCAATTATTTGAGAAAAAAAAGTCTGAATCGAGTTATTGGGCGTTGGCTAATAAGTAGCTACCTGTAAATGACACAATTGTTTCCTAAAAACTAGGCAAGTAAGTATAGAATGGTTAAATATAGAAAGATTCTTCTTCTCACAATCAATTAATGACAGTAACCAGAAAAACGGAGAAATGAGCATGTCAATGACGTGATGCGATCGCGAGCCTTGCACTTACTTATTGGGGTATAACTAGCGATAGAAAAACCTTACGCGCGTTCAGAATACCAAGAGGTCAAACCGGACCTCTCAAGATTTTTTTACGAAAGGGTTAAATAAAAACTTAAAACCTAAACGATCCTATTCATACGAGAATTGAGGAAGCAACTTCATACTGTATTTTTCGTTTTCGCGCAATGGGTACGGTAATTAGGTTGTAATGAAGGTAAAGGTGTACAGCTTAAACATGGTTTTGCCGTTTTGGATGCTGTACGCGACCTTAACAGGCTACTAGAAGAGACTTTACTACTCTACTAGGTACAAACTACAAAAACAAGGAATAAAGAATGAGAAACAGAACAGCTAAACAACTAAACTTCTTCGTCCGAATCGCACAGATCAATATTGAACGGGATCGGAGCAATACGACGGCGTTTTCGGTTGTCGGTCTTGATTTCCGATGCGACTTCTAGAGCGTAGTTCTCGATTATCTGAATGACATTTGACATAAATGACATATGTCCTGAATAGCAGGCGATAGTTCCAAATGACAAATTCACATTCAGAATAGTATTGACTCAGAACAGTGAGTACAGTATTAGTATTGAACACTAAATGCAGACCGCTCTACCTCGATCTTCTAGATCTTCATCGGTTCATGGAAAGGAAAAGAGCAAGTACAAAATCACAAAAAAAGACTATGATTCATTTTGACTGATTTGACACAACCATGCTTTGAAATCCAAATTGTCCAAATATCAAAACAGACGCATAATACAGCACAACGCACAGATCCAGCTTACTGCATATCAAACGAAACCCTCACAAAATCCCATTAGGAATAGGAAAGCCGGCACTCTAAATAACAGGGATAAAAAAAATTCGCCCACCTTCTGACAATCGAGTGGGTTGACCTCTCTCTTATTACTGGGCGTTCTTAGTAGTTCCGCATCCGTCAATTTAGTTCCCTTCTGTGCCTTTCTTCCCGCTCCACACGCCTTTCTCTTCCTATTTTGTTGTTTTTCCAGCTCGTCGACTTCTTGTTGTTGTTTACGGGTTAATCGACGGGATGCCTCGGACTTGGCTATGACATCGTCTAAACAAAGAGAATCAGTCTACCACCCAACATTAGTATCCACATTAACCTGTAACATAGCTTAAAGCACCCCGCTAAACGCGGACGATCATCTCCCGGTCTCTTAGTCATCACCCTTCTGGCAGGGTGAACCATCTCCCGAAAAAAACCGTCAACGCCCAATCTTCATACATTACACGCAAATTAGTCTAAATCACCTCCCGACGAATGCTGGTACATCTCCTCAACGTTTTGAGATGTGGACCCTACTTATAATTTATACCCTGACATGTAAGAGCCGAGAGCCGGATAACGTAGGCAATGACAACAATACCATATGGGGAAAAGGTTGGTCAGAAAGGAGCAATATGTGCAACAGTAACAAATAACTAGAGAAGTACCAAAATAGCAACTGATCCACTTAAAACTTACCTAGTTATTTCAAATAGAATACATGGAAATGGTGAAAAAACAAATAGGATTCCATGACCCATTCATAAAAGTCATTCATGTGCGTCTAAATACCCGCCTATATGAAATTGGAGTGGTATACTCTACTACTGTACTTCTATTTTACATTACTCAATCATTTCACAAGCAATAGCAATAAACCTAAAGTAAAAAATGAGTTCATCAAAATACAAATAACGTTCGAATAATAATATCAACAGTGAAACATACTCCTTTGTGCGATCACGCCCTCCAACACGTGCCTCTTGAATTGGATCTGCTTTTGGAAGTCGACAAATGACTCGATCACTGACGATTTGCGGTGTCTGAAACCAAACAAAGAAAGTTCATTCCTTACTATAAGTTTACTGTAGCATAGCGAACAGGGAATAGAATAAACCGCATGGTGAGTCCACGGGTAATACGCGAAATTCACTGTGTTTACGATTCGTTTTTGAGGCCGTGTTCACAAACACGCAGGGAGCCCTCCCTGGCCTCCCCAAGGAGCTAAAGAGTGCGTAGAGAGTGCGGAGCAGAAGATATTCAGAGCCCTCGTGACCCTAGGGAGGGCTCCCTGTGTGTTGGTGAATACGGTCTCTGATACATTTCGCGCGTGGGGAAGTGGGGCTAGCGGCACGAAAATTGCAGACAGTCTTAGTAGCCGAAACATATACCACTGGCACACTTCATCCAATGATAAATATATAAAGTGGCAATAGCCTCCGGAGATGTTTTGTGCGTGATTTTACTACCAGTTTATGCCCAGCTCAGCCAACAAGATTCATTATTATGTAGAACCAGACGGCTGCGCCGCCTGAGGCGACCTTCTAGTACATTTTTATTTCATACATACGTGAAACGTGGATTCAAAAGTGATTCAAAAAAATTAGCATATGCTAAAATCCTCGCTTTATTGCTTCTTTTGTTGCTCTAGATTTGCATGTTCTTTCTATTTTAATCGAAGTACTTTGAGCGCCGCGGACGCGCCCGAACGATATTACGATATACCACACACTTTCCGTATATGCAGCCTTTTTTGGACTTTTGTGAGAGGGGCGCTCGGGATGTGAGATGGCTCAGTGCATGGGAACATGAACTACTGAACCAATCCTACTTCCTGAGCGTAACGCACATCATCCAAACACACAATCAATCAATCAAACAAACAAACAAACAAAGCTCCCAACTTTATATAATAAGATAGCGAGATGTTTCACCCGCATGTTTAAATCGTATGCAGTGAATACCCGTTGGTGTTTTATTCGACCGGTTCCAATAAAAGTTACCACTGGGGTAGGTTACAGGCGTCTCCTGTTTAGCGTGATATCTCGTTTTGCTCCTCGCTAAAGGCAGAGAAAGCGAGAGAGCACGCTAAACAGGAGACGCCAGTGACCTACCCCAGCGGCAAATTTTATTGGAACTTGGAACCGGCCTCAGGTCAGTTCATCAGCAGTTCGCAGGCAAAACATATAGTAATCGAAACAAAACTCTGTACCAAATCTGCAATCCTCCGAATAAAATAAAATATAATATAACAAAATAACTTTCAAAAATAACCCACTCGACCACATCCATAACTGAAGTCCGCTCCCTTCCACCAACACCGAGTCCTCTATATAGAATGTCCTGCTCATCGATACCACACTCCGAGTGCAACCTGAAATTGGAAATGAACCATCAGAAAAAAACTAATGCTATAAAGGGCGAAGAAAATCCAACACTTTCAATTTTGTATCTTAATAAAATCTTTTCCTCCACGATGAACTGATGAGACAGGCTAATGTGACAGTGACTGATGGAAAATAACCTGACTAGTCCTCACTCAGTACTCAGTATCTACAATAATACCGTGCGTAAGTGGAGATTAATCGTAGCACTACTGCACTATGTTCAATTACAACAAAGGTCATAGTCAATTATAACCAGCATTCCTGGCTGATGTTCAAATTTTGAACGCTCTCGGCGGCGGGATAGGTACCAGAGGTTCAGCTCACAATCATTTGAAAGCCAAGGCTAGTGAATACTCAGGACATATCTTATTATATAAAGGAGAAGAGTTTACTTTTTTGTTTGTGTGAACGGAACGAAAATTAGAATATCTAAAGGCTATAAAAGGAGAGCCGGAGTCCAATCTTGAGCAAGCGAAATCCGAATCTTATTTCATGATTTTTCAAGATAAGTTGCAAACGTTTCACACAAGTGTGTTACTGTTCCTGCATTTTATACTTGGCAAGTCGCCTCGGGCGGCGTTAGCCGTCTGGTAACAAATAACTAAAAGAACCAAAAAGGGGATGGCGCCAATACTGATATATCGAAAACATACTTTTTGCACATGCTTCTCGTCGCCCGCGTTTCATCAACTAGTAGTTTCGCTCCTAAAATAAGTTTGTCAACGCTTTCTGGTTTGTTCCTTCATACGTCTCACGGTCTCACTATAACTAGGCTACACGCAGGGCACGAATACAAAGAGCACACGTACAAGAAACACAATCAAAGCCAGCACAGCAACCGCATTATGCCAAAGTTGGTTCTGTGCTACCTGTATGTTTTCAATAAAAGCTATAGGTCACTAATGAGAATCATTAGAGACGTAACTAGGTAAGCCTAACAAAAAATACCGCACTTACTCATGAGCCTAAATCTAAATGACACACGGGTCATCGGAGAAACCAGAAACATACACTTGCTTTCATATCACCGCACTTAAACTTAACTTTACGCCTATAAATAGAGCATAGAGCTTTTAAGCTAAGTGCACGTTCGCGAACGTGGAAAGTGCAGTTCAAGTCGTTTACCGAATTTCATTAGGGCGCGTTCGGGATGAGTTTTCCGAAAGGTTCTCATGCAAATTCATCGTTCGGGAATTCGGGATGCACATTTTGGAAACGTTCTAATGCTTGGAGAAAGCAAAAAATATAGTACGAATTTGCATGTTAAACATGCAAATTTATGAATTAGCATTTTTAACATGCAAATCCATACGGTATTTTTGGCTTTCTCCTAGCATTAGAACGTTTCCAAAATGTCCACCTCGAACGATGAATTTGCATGAGAACCTTTCGGAAAACTCATCCCGAACGCGCCCTTAATAGCACGGTGCAAAACCGATATATACCTTCACGCTCAAAGAAAAATCTGTGCAGTTTATGTCTTCGTGCTGAGACCTTTATTTCTACTCATACTGTAGCGAGTTTCAAAATCCGCTTATACATAGAACGCGAACGTGCACTTGAATTAAACTTTTGCACTTTCCACGTTCGCGAACTAGCGCTTAAAAGCTCTATAAAGTTTCGTAGGAATGTTTACGACGACTTACCAGCAATAGCAGCATTTGAGAAATTCAGTTGAGTGCGGCCATTCTCATCAAAATTTTCTGGTTCTTCCTTTAGAAGTTCACGAATTTCCTCGCGCTTTCTCAGGTAGTCATCCACGTCTTCGGCAGTCTCAAAAGGACAAATAAAAATAAATTCATATTAAATATAGAGAAAACCATTTGGTGACCGTTTTTATGCCTTCAAATAGTAATAGACATTGTCTGGTGGCAAGTGGTATTTTCTGTGAAAACTATTTCGCGACCGGCTAGATATGGGTTTTCGCCGTTTTCGGTGAGAATAACCATTACAATATCTTTATATAAATGAGATGAGAAATCACCTTTTTGTCGAAATCCATCAGCTCTATATCTTGTAGTTTCCCTCCACTTATATCATCGGCCATGCTGCCCAGCTGGAAAAATCGGTAAAAATATATCACAGAAAAGCAAGATCTGAATAATCTTTCGCGGGAATATTACAATAACTGTATGTGAAGATCCAGAAAATTTTGTGAGATTGGCATACTTCTCCTAGAATGGATACAACAAGCGTGCGCATGCGTAAATCCTTGCAGACATAAATGGCAATAGAGAATTAAATAAATACAAACCTTTTTAACAAGACTGTGAGGCGACAGGGAGAATTCGGTCATGATCGCTGTAGTGTCTATCTAAATTGCACAATTTATTTTCATAGATGAATACTTTGCTGTTGTTACGTTTCCTCTAAAAAAATGAAGGACAAGAATAGCCTAAATAGACTCAAAAACAAACCGTCGCATTTCCACGAGTAGTGTTGATGGACACATCAGCAGCGGAAGCGAGGGAACCCCGGCTACGACGCATTCTAAAACTATTTAATTTACACAATGTGCTCAACAATGAGAATAAACAAATTGGATAGAAATACGCCACTAACAAAAAAAACGGTCTTGAAAGGCGTCGGGCTTATCAGGCGATGGCTGTGACTGCAGCAATAGAAGGAGAGAGAGGCTAAGGGAACAACCATACAAACGAAAAATAATAATAATAGGAAAGAACAACAATAAGAAGAAAGAAACAAATTCATCGAAACGACAAATCGCGGCGCGCGACGTCGCGCTGCGGCGAAATGTGTTTTTGAATAGTGTGATTTCCCGCCGTTTAGCGAACAGCGAGTACGGTACTTGTGCTGCGACATGAAGAATGCTGCTAAATGACTATTCAGTGCACGACAATAAAATAACAATAAGAGTAATAAAGCGCGTATAACAAGCGAAAACAATATGTACAACAATGGAATGGAGGTGCTATATATAGCTAAATATAGCACCTCCATATTTAGAAATTTAAATAGTAGATATTCTCTTCGTTTTTTCCATTCCTAATTCTGCGAGCATTCCTAATATGGTTAGATAGTTTAATACCCGTCTGCGTAAATACTCCATGGTCGTAAGGGTTTATCTACGTGCACTGTTGCATGTTTTAGTATCTATCAGTAAAAGCTAGAACATGTTCTTCGCCGATAGACCGGAAAAGTCTTGTCGAGTTTTGAAATGACCCTAGTCAGATCTATTCTCGAATAATTCATGAACATCTTTCCCAATGGCATCAACATCACTGACGAATTTCATATGTGGTGGAAGCTTGTAGAAGAAC
>JAANDG010001028.1:0-24802 GCA_036852015.1 Pelodera strongyloides | reverse complement strand
TTATTGAAGCAATCACAACACACAACAACAAGTTGGAGACCTTTGCGGGAGCACGCTCAACCCACACAAGTATTTGTAGTATTGACGAGGTGATTGCGGGAGACACGCTCAACCACACACACCTTTGAAGTTCTTGGCCGTAGACAGGCTTCTGGCTCGCTCGGTCCATCTCCGAGCGGCCCCGTCAAGGGGGATCGTAGGCTTAAGTACCGTACGTTCATGGGCGGAGCAGACGGAAATCTATCTGCGTATAGAGAAATCTCATGCTACCTAACAAATTGTATGCATCTTTACTAACCTCCTTCATTTGCATACTAACTAACGAGCTTATTAGTCATACATTACATCACCATTTGTGGGTTCAAGGGGGCGAGACTAATTCTCTTCATATGCACACTCTCTAAACATTAGCTGACTGTGGTCAGCTAAGTGAAGCAAAGAACAACCTTTGTTGCTGTTACACTCGTGGGAAATTGAATGATTTGAAACTACCAAGAAACTCAACAAGGATATTGATCTTGATGAATATACGAAGGATATAATAAAGTAATGTGGATAAATACTACTAGTAATTCACTATACAAGTGCGAGTCAGCACACTCCCGCCCGCACAGGTGGAAGGTGAGACGTGAAATTCAAGGGAAAATATGCGAAGTACTCATAAGACAACAAAAAAGAGGAAAACTAAGCACATGAATCAGCACGAGAAAAAAAAGGCACACAAATACGCGAAAACAATTCACGAGTATAACGGAATAAGTAACACTCATAATAACGTGATGCACTAATTACGTAATGCTAAGGCGTAAAAAATGCAAAAACTCAGGAAAAATTCTGGAAAACACGAATAATCAATTTCTCTCACAAATATGCACCAAATGATAAGTGCGGGAACAACGCAAAATACTGAAACAATAAAGGAAATAAGCAAATTTCTCATATGACCGATAGAGAAATTTGAAGGAATAGGAAAATGTCATACACAATTGTATGGATGGATTGTATTGATGGAACGTAATGCAAATTCAAGTGCGAAAGCCGCTTTCTCACTGAATCAAAATATTCTCCGTCGAGAGTGACGTTCGGTATAACAGAGCCGTAGATTGGTCATGAGCGATGTGTTGCTCACCAGTGGCGTTCAGTACTAAGCGGTTGGATGTTGCTTTTCCTGTGAGATGGGACTTTAACTTCTGGACTTGATTCGAGGGCCACTAAACCAACCGTAGTTCGCGCCTCTCCAGAGTATTGCGTCCGAAGCGAAAAATTAACATTCTTGTGACGTCTTCGTGTAGTGTATATCACAGGTGAACAAATGCGATGCTCCTATAAGCGAACTAAGCAACCATAATGCTCTCCAGTTCAGGTTCGATCCACAATGTTCACATCGTAGTAGCTGATCTATCCTTGCTCACGTCCTTGCTCCAGAGTGGCGCACCGTACTAGGCCTCTAGCCCGTCCAGCTTGATCGGGACAATCCGTATGTCGCCGACCGTATAGCGCATTAACTCTCCGCTCGAGCATTAGGCGATCAGCACCTCGAGAGTTGAACCTCCCTCCTGGGTAGATCCACATGGCACGCGGAAAGTTGTTGCCATTACCTCCTGAGTATACTATCGAAGAAGAATGTTCTTGCCACACGGGACTTCTTGCCTGGTTTGGAATCCCAGGTGCACCAAATGTAGCGCACGAAGTACAAGAATAGAGAGTCCCTGGCGTACGAAAACTGCGAGAATTCGTTCTGCAGCGAATGTGTCCTGCCACGCGGGTCTTGTTGAATAGCCGTCGTTCTTAAATTGGACGGCGCACCAAATGTACTGACTGCACCGTCAGTCAGCACTTGGTTCCTGGGTGTGTGTGTCTCTTGCGTCAATAGAACACCGTATTATCAACAGTATTTATTGAAGTAATCACAACACACAACAACAAGTTGGAGACTTTTGCGGGAGCACGCTCAACCACACAAGTATTTGTAGTATTGACGAGGTGATTGCGGGAGACACGCTCAACCACACACACCTTGAAGTTCTTGGCCGTAGACAGGCTTCTGGCTCGCTCGGTCCATCTCCGAGCGGCCCCGATAAGGGGGAATCTTGGGCTTAAGTACCGTACGTTCATGGGCGGAGCAGGAGGAAATTTATCTGCGTATAGAGAAATCTCATGCTACCTAACAATTGTATGCATCTTTAACTAACCTCCTTCATTTGCATACTAACTAACGAGCTTATTAGTCATACATTACATCACCATTTGTGGGTTCAAGGGGGCGAGACTAATTCTCTTCATATGCACACTCTCTAAACATTAGCTGACTGTGGTCAGCTAAGTGCAACTTTTGTTGCTGTTACACTCGTGGGAAATTGAATGATTTGAAACTACCAAGAAACTCAACAAGGATATTGATCTTGATGAATATACGAAGGATATAATAAAGTAATGTGGATAAATACTACTAGTAATTCATTATACAAGTGCGAGTCAGCACAAGAATCATATTTATATGCAATGGTGGGATATTTATTGAAAGTCTTCTTAAACATTTGTGAGACTGAGTCTATAGGATAGAGGTTACTGAGAAGCTTAGCAATTAACTCTTTGATTTTATTTTTGAAGAAATTAATATTAGAAGTGCATCTGTTTATGCGTATGATTTCTCCTATAATGCAATTGGTTTTAATGTTGGTACTTATATGGCTGTTAAACATTGGAAATCTAATTACATTAAAAGTATAATCATCAGTTTTATTATAAAGATTAATATCCCATTTATTTTGTGATTTGGTAATATTTAAATCTAAGAATGCAGCTTGTTGTGAATCGTTGTTAGCCGATTCTAGAGTAAGAGTAGTAGGATAGATGCTTCTGATAGAGTCTATGACATTATTATCATTGTAAAATACAGCAATGTCATCCATATACCTATAGATACTTGTTTTGTACCTTAAAGAGGTGTTGGCTGGATTTTTAAGGAAGTTGAATTCAAGCATTGCAAGCGTAAGGTCAGCTAATAATGGTGAAGCGTTGCCTCCTTGCGGGACACCTTTAATTTGATGGAAGATTTTACTTTTATAAATACAATAGCTGTTTTTAACAATATATCGTACCATGTGTTTAATTTCAGTATTATTAAAGCAATTGTTGGAAACTGTGTTAGTGTAGAAACTGGATTTGTAACCAACGTTAAGATGTGTTTTACAAGCGTTATTGAAACATAGATCAATAAGCTGAAAGATATTATCAATAATACAATCATGGGGAAGGTTAGTGAAGAGACTTGCGAAGTCCATGACACTTATATGACTAAATTTATGAATTATTGGGTTGTTAGCAACACAAATTGAGTTATCGATAGAAATAAAACGATTAGAATTAATAGTCCAATTAGATGAAGCATTGCAATAGTTTTTAAAATGTTTTCTAAAATGTTTAAGGATTTTTTGTAAAACAATAGAAACACTTTTCAATGAACTATGTTTAGCAGCGGTGATAAATCGCATTTTAACAGTATTTTTATGTAACTTAGGTATAGCATATATATTTGGAAGCTTATTGTCCTCTTCTTTTAAGGTTAAACCAAGAATACTGGTGTATTTATTGTGTCTTGAGATAATAGCTGTAAATGTTTCGTTCAAATAAGGACGATATGTATCGTTACCATTGATTAATTGGTTATTAATTAGAGAATTGTAATTATAAGAGATTCCTAATTCCATATTCATAAAATGAGCATAAGCTAAGGGGCAAGAGAAACAAAAATTAGCAGAAGCTTTGTCTACACATGTTATTATAAACTGTTTGCGTATAGATTCAATTTCTTTTACTACAATAGATGATTCAGTATAATCTTGTACCTTCAGGGAATTTACCTTCGTAATCAATGGATAAAGGTTGGGTGTAATAATTTTGCAACGTTTACAATATTTAGAAAGTTTGTCGCTTAAATCATTGGATATTGTTTTTAATTGATTATTTATTTCTGATGTATTAAGAGGAAAACGAAACTTAGTACCATACGATAAAAGTGCACTGGCATTGGGAAATTTAGTAGAAAACAGTTTGCAATTACCGGAAATAATGTGTTCAGAATCTCCAATTCTTAGTCTTTTTTTGTCTGTGCATTTATTGAGATACTGAGCACAATAGCAAACCTTAGAGGGTTGTCCAAAAGCATTCACAAACGCTTTGTAATTGAACAGTTTAGGACCAAGAGGAATATTGTATGTGTAAATATAATTAACTGATGGAAGAATACTAAGAGGTATATTATTAACAGTGAAGATGTTTCTGATTCCTTTTTTAATTATGTGTTTAAGATCAGTTTCTTTATGTTTATGTTCTATGTATGGAATGGTAACACTAAAATCAAATTTGGTTTCTTTACGTTTGTCTAAAGTTTTTGTGTTATTTGGCAAACAGAGTTTACCGCATAGTGCTTCTATGTTACGACAGTAAACATTTGAGGATTCTGATGCATAGTATTTATGTATGAGATTCTTTTTAAAGACTTTAGAAAGTGTAGAATTCAAAGAGACCAAAGTGGAATAATCTACTTCATTAGATAAGTCTGGAATTACAAAAGGATGAATAGGTTGGGCATTGACAATACGGCATTTTTTCTTTCGGGGACCTCTATTTTTTGTTGGTCTAATGATTTTAAGAGCAAAATATGGTATATTTTTGTTACCTAATCCTTTAGTGTTGTGATTACTAATGATTCCATATCCTTTAATGTTGTCATTTAAACCATAGGGGTATGCTGTATTCAACAGTTTAATCCAAAAAAGCTCTTTGGATTTACGAATACTACTGTCCAAGTTATCTTGCAAATTGTCCAAAATATGAATGGTAAATTTTTTATCTGTGCTTCTTGGTTGGCAGGTAGAGAAATGTTTATAAAGTATGGTGTTTGTGGATTCTTTTTTAATATTATATCGGTGCTGACTAAATCTGTTTTTAAGAGTATTTTTTGTTTCACCTACATATTGAATATTACAAATATCGCAAGTTATGCAGTAAATTAGACCTTTACTACTACAGTTAGAAACATTAGTACAGAAAGTAGGAGCAAAATATTTTGTGGAACTGCTTTTTACAATGCTTTCAAAAGATATTAGTGAGCATATTTTACAACGATTTGAGTCACATTCCATACCAAACTGGTCAGTACCTTCTAGATTAATGAATTTCAGGTTAGGGCCAATTTTTTTAGAAGAAAAACAATCTTTACTGAAATAATGCGACGAATATGTTGCAGTAGAAGGGCATATACATTCCCTAACTCAGCCGCCCCAGGCCTCGCTAGGTAGGTTGTGGACTGGACACTTCGGATAAACCTTACATGGCGTGGCCGAGCTCAAAAACTCTGCCACGGTGGCACTAGGGTACACGGGGACAACCAGCTAGTCCGTATACAACCATTAGCCCACTGGTTATCCGTACATGAGCGTGGCTGGTAAGAGAAAGGTGTAGAAAAATTATGTAAAATGTCTACTTTTGTTTAAAATAAAGTTCACTAAATGGTCAGGCTCCGAAAAAAACATATATTTTTATAATTTTTGATTCCCGCACGAGAAAACAGATGTTACATAATTGGACATCTATTAGCAACAAAAGTCTGTCGATTTCTTGACCTTCACCCACAGATATGTACAATACGTTTCGGATAATTCTTTTAAACTCGCAGTTCTATCCCGCCGGTCATCTCTCGGTCATCCTTATGTCAAATCATCCTCCTTTCAATCATTCTCCTGACATTTTCCCTGTCGGAACAAAACAACAAATCCGTGTTCTTCCGACGATTATGACGAATAGGTACAACCGCGATTGATTACATAATACGGTTATCATCAGTTTATTTTTGACTATACATCAGACTTCTCTCTCTACAGATGATGGCGATTTTCTAGCCAAATTCATAAATGATTTTTTTTCCAGTTTTTGCCTTTCACGTTTTACCGTGTGAGCACACACAGTGTACTCACACTTAACGCCCCATTTCCAAACATTTACTTTCGTTTCATCAACTTCCCCTCTCGTTCCTTATGAGATTACGCGTTCAGCCATTCAGAGGGCGTGTCCTTCCTAATGATCCTAATTGCATAATGGTCCATGCTAATTTGTCGGCCAGCTGACGCGCGAAATTTGCATACTCTGGCAGTAGAAAGGTGGCAGAAGGGATTGATGTAGAGGAATGGAAGTGTGGGAAGGAATCCACTTGCTATGGATTAGCATATTGGTCAATGGTAGAGAGTTTGGGTTATAATGAACTCACGTAAGTTACTAAACTTACGTAAATTAGAAACACAAATGCGCTGGGATTGAGTTTCCGATGTCAGCAAAGGCTCAAATCAGTTAAATCGAAATACCGGCCTGTTTTTGAGACGCATCGTGGACAGCTGGATTCTTGCGTATTTATGCTAATTTGCTCGAATTTAGCTCGATTTCTTTTTAAATTATGCTCATTTGCATACGCTGCACAAGAATGCTGGTCTACTCGGTGTTTCAAAAACCGGCCGGTACTTCGCTTTATGTGTGAAAAAGAGTTCCACAGTGGTTGCGCCCTGTGAAAAGAAAAGGAGTGAGGTTTGTAATGTTTCGCCCGTGTTATTCATTGCGCGTACAAATATCATCCCAATCAGTTTACCGAACGTACAATATCATGATAAACTATTGGTTCAAACCAAAAAACGTCTAAATTCTAGAACTTTCGTTTACTTTTTACGAGTATCAGCTGAAGAAGCTAAATGGTAACATCAATAGAATATCGCTGTTGCAGTGTGTCTATTGGTGCACAGCTGTACCCTGTACATTGTGTTTTTACGGAAATTCTTTTGTTTTATTTTATAATTACCCCAGAGCTCTCTATTTTCAGCTTCGTCTTTGTGGCCCACCCTGTAATTTACAACAAAACCACCGGTCCTTTTATCATACCGACGCTCGGGCCAAACGTACAAGCTTATCTTACTGGTTGTAATTGGTCAACACAAAATACACGCACAAAAGTAATAACCGCAAGAGAAACGTCTCTCCGGTAGAACACATATCTATGACATTACACGGATAAACTTTTCCACTTTCGTCTACTGTAAAATAAGTCATTTTTTTTTCTACTTGTACGGTATGGGTATGGTGGGAAACATCTTTACTTATTTTTCTTTTTTACAGTTATTCATTTTCTCACAATCCTACTTTTTAAATTATGAATATCAATATTTTTATTGATTATTATTCACCTTTTTCCCAGTTAATTTCCCATGTCCGTTTTCCACTCGATCGATCATTGTATGAGATATTGTGGGCGTGTTTCTCATGCAAAACCATTCACTTTCAGTTAATTCGCATCACTATTTCTGTCACTCAAAGTTCAGTTGAGAGCGCTGCGCGCTCAACGCGCAGCGCATGCCGTGCGCGACCAAATTTCCGCATTATAACTTTCTCGATTTCTTTAAATTTATTGATTTTTGAGATATCGATTAAACTCATTGTTGGTTTTCGGCAACGCTTTTACTTTTATTATTATTATCCTTGGCTTAGAAATCTTGTAGTTTGTAGCCGAACATCTAATGTCTGTACTTTGTAGTTTATATATCTAACCCATAAGTACCTTTTGACTTCATATAATATGGGAAGTGTGGGGTGTACGTGAGTGTAGTTGGATAGCAATCTGTCAATCAAACTTCAACCTCGAATCCTCCTTCTCTCCACTGCAAAAAGGGGACTTTTTGCGAAAAACTCCCAACCTTTAGCTTTTCGAAACGGAACTGCCATTCGAAATTATCTTACTTATTATTGCGCTAAACACAGACAAATTTTCTGAATAGCACCGAATTCATTCATTTTCGTATCAAGTTAATCGAAGGCGTGTGTGTGTGTCCCGCAACCTTTTTATTTATCATTATTTATCCTCGTATATGTTGCAAAAACCTAGAAAGAGCGTTGTTTAATTAAAGTCTAAATGATTATTTGCAAGGCAATATATCTCATAAAATTAATGGTACAGTTTCACACCATTTTTGGTTTCTATAATTGTAAGCTAATCACAAATTCACACACATGCCCGTGCATTAGTGTGTCCCCACCACAGCTGTCACCTACTCATCACTATTATTATGTACCATGGCCATGGTACCCTTCACACCATTTCACCCGAGCACCATTTCTCACTTCACACACAACATGGCAATTCAGTGCGCGCACTTTAGAATTATGCTCCCATAATGGTGGGTGCCAATTTGGTGCATCACTTGTATGAATTAAAGTGAATTCACCAACCATGTGCATTGTACCCTTTTGTGCGCGGTAGGACGCTTTAAATTCATTTCAGTCCCGGAATCCAATTTTATGAAAGTTTCAACAATAGGATTTCATATTCACAATCTACCCTTTATTTAGGGATTCATAATAATAACAATACATGGCGTGCCGCAAAAGCACTTGAAATTCATAATATATAAAGGTTTTTTAATACATACATCTCGACGGACGAATTTATTATGGCTATAAGTTTGCTTATGAAAAAACTGCTATGTTGCAGAACGATTGTTGTAATAAAATTATTTACTGTATAGTTAGTTCAGATATTTGCAGAGTTGATCGTTCATGAATCTTCTGTCACTTCTGTATGCATTTTAGTTTGTTATAAATGTTCGTACAATATACAAATAATTACTGTACATATATAAGTCTCTGCGCTAGTCTTTCTTTATCTAAATTCAGCCAATTACGAATAACCTGCATTCTATATTATACAGTCCGTCCTTGCTCAACCTACTGATTTGCCCCCGTACGCTGTTCATCCAACCGTATATATGAAGACCCCATTACCGTAGTTATCTCCATTTATAATCAGAGTGTTTTTGGTGGAAAATATGCATTCTCGACCTCACACTAATAATATGCGTACTCTGGACGACATATAGTGTCAACTAATTGTGACATATGTATTTACACCCAATTAACTGCCATATTTGGGGTTGATTTGTGTTTAAGAATAACAATATCCGTACTGCAGTTCAAGTTTACTATTACACAAATCCAGAAGCAGAAGTACACAAGTACATGTGCTTATCTTCTGGAGTACTTTAATACATAGGCTCAGGGCAATCATTATTTTGATTCCATTGATACCTGAGTGTTATCGATTGATTTTCACAAATCTCTTATTTTTAATAGCCTTATTTTATTGATCGTATATAATTTGAAAATTATCGATTTACTGTCACTCAATTATCTGGCTTTATTTATGGATTTTTTTCGTGTGCTGTCTCTGGGATGAAATACACCCTCCTTCTGATCGTCGACCAGGTTCTCGAGATTTTGTGTTTCCGAAAATAAATACTGTCGCGGCTACGGCTACATGTCTTCGAGACTGCAAGACTACGTGCTACTCACTCTCTAACCTCTCTGCCTCTCTCCATGTCTCTCTCTTTTCTCTCTTTTCTCTTCCTCTCTCTCTCTCTATCTCTTCGAAATAACCCTGCTGTACCTTCACTGTGATCAAATTTTTTCCCCGACTTTAGACATGGCACTAATTGGTTCAGAAGGCTTCCGAAAACGAAGGCTTCAAAAAATTTACAGATTCCACATGTAAATAATGTTGTGTATTGATTCTTCCGTTGTTAGTTGCTTTTGTAAATCTGATAGGAGTCGGCCTCGCTCCTCTAGGGTCTTATAAGGGACACGGATTGTGACCTGTTCGCAGAAGGCAACAGTCCGTCGATGAGTAGACGATGGGCTGCAGATGCCCAGCCCAATCTATCGGTCTTTCTCCATGTTATGCCGAATATGTATCTTTTAACCACATATGTTAATAGTGAAAATGATGTCTGAATTTGAAACTACATAGTACAAAGCTCGTTTGAATCTACATAGGTCCCTTGTCAGTTGTGAAGCGCTGCCTTGAGATAAGCGTTGTATATGTTCAATAACCACCATGACATCACCAAATAACTTTTCTTGTAAACATGTATCCGATACTCCGCTCTCACTCCATATCATCCTACTGGATATCTTTTCGTTTTGTTTGACTATTCTATCAAAAGCTCAACATTTTTTCTTTTCTCTCAAACAAAATCCACAAGAATACTCTGTTTGTTTTAGGCAACCAATATCAGCCCGTATCTCGTGTAGCCAAAGAGATATCTTTTAGAAAACGATAGAAAAGTATCGCAATATAATTCAATCCTTGGCTGTGGTTTTCATAAGTCACCGTTTTTTATGCACTTTTTTATTCATCTTCACATAAAAATGTTCCCACCAAAGTCTATTTTCTCCTTGTATTTTCTCACGACCGCGCGTCTCATTATGATGGGGTGTATTGTTTTAATGTGAATTTGTCTCCTCTATTTTTGGGTTGCACTTTAGCGTCTATTTTATTCACTTTATCGCTATATCCAGATATTCAAACCTAGAAGGGTGGCAGCTTGTATATGATATGCTATAATCCTTCAAAGCTGTTACATCGACGTATTGTTAGAATAATTTGTCTAAAGCGAAATACCGGCCGCTTTTTGAAACACATCGAGTACGAGTACATCAGCATTCTTATACAGCTTATGCGAATAAATCAACAATAAAAAATATAGCTCAACGTAAGGATGTCTACGATGCGTTTCAAAAATCGGCCGGTATTTCGTTTTGAGGTTTTGAGGTTATTTCATACTAACGGTGGGATACACGATTACATATAGACAATTAGCAACTAACTTTCTTACAATTAGGAAGAAAGTGTTCCAATATATTCAACTTCCCCTCCTTCCCTTATTCTTGTTGTTGTCGTGCTTATAGCCACTACACCATGTGCTACTCTAGTACATTCGCTGCCATCGCGCCGTTCATTGAATTATATCCTCTGAACTGGGCCTGATTAGGGTGTTGGTACCCTTCGGACCCTTAGGGCCCTAGCTGGTACCCACAATCAGACTAGTACCCCAGAAGAACTGCGTTCCGAAGGGTTTGTTGTGTGCCATTTCTACAAATGAATTGATTCCGTTATTTAATCATAGTGATGATACCATTCGCATTTCGAGCATAACGTAAATCCTCACAAACAAACATACAGACAAACTTTGTTTCTTTATGCAATAAGATCGTTGTGTAACGTCTTCCACGTGGATATACTGTTCATTATCGTATGTGATTAGTTTATATCCTAAAATTAAATAACAATAAATTAGCATAAACTGCATAAACTACAACGAAACTCAAGAGTTGCGCGCGGCAACAGTTTGGGGGTGTTTCCCGCAAAAGAATTTGATGCGCGCCGCAAAAGTTTTTCCACCGACTCTGGTTGCCGTTTTGGTGCGGGAAACACCCCCAAACTGTTGCGGGAAACACCCCCAAACCGTTGCCGAAAAGGTGCGGAAACGGTGCGGGAAACGTAGCAACTGCAAAAAGAAAGCAGCGTGTTGGGTTCGAACCCTACAACGAAACTCAAGAGTTGCGCGCGGCAACAGTTTGGGGGTGTTTCCCGCAAAAGAATTTGATGCGCGCCGCAAAAGTTTTTCCACCGACTCTGGTTGCCGTTTTGGTGCGGGAAACACCCCCAAACTGTTGCGGGAAACACCCCCAAACCGTTGCCGAAAAGGTGCGGAAACGGTGTGGGAAAAGTAGCAACTGCAAAAAGAAAGCAGGGTGTTGGATTCGAACCCTACACTCTTGTTAGATACTTTCTCTGAACAGCGCCTTAGACCACTCGGCCTTAGAACACATGTGAGATCTGTGCTTGCGGAAAAATATTAGTACAACAACTGCACTTACGGCAGATCCTCCGAGCGCTTTCAAAAACGTTGCCGAAAAGGTGCGGAAATGGTGCGGCGCGCAATTTCCGCACCTTTTCGGGAAACACTTTGCGCGCCATTTCTATTCCGCGCGCATTTTGTTTCCCATTCCTTTGCGGCGCGCATTTTGTTTCCCGAAATGGTGCGGCGCGCAACTCATCGGCTCTCAGTGTACACTCTTGTTAGATACTTTCTCTGAACAGCGCCTTAGACCACTCGGCTACACAACACATGTGAGACCTGTGCTTGCGGAAAAACATTAGTACAACAACTGCACTTACGGCAGATCCTCCGAGCGCTTTCAAAAACGTTGCCGAAAAGGTGCGGAAATGGTGCGGGGCGCAAGTTGCGCGCCGCACCATTTCCGCACCGTTTCCGCACCTTTTCGGGAAACACTTTGCGCGCCATTTCTATTCCGCGCGCATTTTGTTTCCCATTCCTTTGCGGCGCGCATTTTGTGTCCCGAAATGGTGCGGCGCGCAACTGATCGGCTCTCAGTGTACCGAATCCTATATTTTGTACCAATTCACTGAAGTGCCTTTTTGAGATACATTGAGTTTTTCTGGAGGACTTTAGTCATTTGGGGGTCGGTGGGGGCTCTGAACTCATGAAAAATTTATGAAGAGAGGACACGTCCCCCAGAAAGGGGATTCAGTGGGAGGACGTCCCCGGGAAAGGGGATGTGGTGGGAGGACTTCGGGGTTCCCAGATCTTACTGACGTTACAAATATATACAATGTAGAATCTGGTGGATATTCTACCTCACCGGATTCCCTTTGTAAAATATCTCACAAATTGTTACTTCATACCCCTCGACCCACTCTCTCCCTATCTCTAACTCCCTCCCTCCCTCCCTCTCTGTCTATATCCCTATCTCTCTCTCTCTCTCTCTCTCTCCCTCTCTTCAACTCTATCTCTTCCTTTTCCTTGCCAACGATCTTTTTAATTAAAACAGCACAACCCTTTAGGCAATTGCCCTCCAATTGATGCTCAAATGTTTCTCAATTAAAAAGTGTTGAGCTCAAGCAAAAAAAATAGGGAAATTTTCCTCGGTGCCTCGGTTTTTACAAAATTGATTAACTTTATTTTATTTCCTCACGAGTTTCTTTCTTTTCTTTGAATAATATAACAAAAGAAGTTTTCCATTTGTTTATACATTATAAGCTTCTCAGAGATCATTTTCCGTTTGTGTACCCTTATGGCCTTATGACGTACGCTGGAGCAAAGGCAATATTTTTGTCAATTTAGCCAAATGCTCATTTTATGAAGGATTTATTAATGTTATAAAATTAGTGTAAAGTATTGTAAAGTAGAGATTTACAAAGTATTTATCACAAGAAAGTTCGTTTCTCTATCCGTTTGTGTGTCTTCACCTCATCGAAAACGAAATTGCATTAACTTGGACCTTTTTCGCACTATTTCTATTTTTGTTTGAACTTAAGTTTACTAATTATTATGTCAAGGTGATTTAGTTAAATCTTTTTTTTAATCACTGTTACTTTGGCAACGGGGATTGTTTTGGTTTTGGGCGTGTGAGGTCTTTGACTTTACTCTAAATAAATTTAACCCACAAAAATATATTTAATTATTTTATATCATAAATTTTTGCTACGCTATCGCTACGATAAGTTTCTGATTAGATGCTCCAATTGTGGAATAATAAATTTGTAGTTTACATGTTTACAGTTTACACATACATGATAACATGATACGTTCTTTTTACTTGTTGCATTTTTTTTTATTTGTCCAGCACATCTCTGTCCGATATTCAAGTAGTGGAGTATGGAGTAGTCCTCTAATGCAAAAATGTCAATGATATTTGTCTTTCTTCTTTTCACACCTTTTATTACTTGTGTATGGAATGACCCCTAGCCAAGGGGGAGATCAAACAAGACTGATGTAAAGTAAGTATATGCCAGGTCAGAGCCTCATTCATAGAGATAAATAGAAGAGAGAGAGAGAGAGAGAGAGAGAGAGAAGAGAGAGAGAGAGAGAGAGATAGATAGAGAGAGCGAGAGAGAGATAGAGAAAGAAAAAAGAGAAAAAAAAAAAATTTAAAAAAAAATACCAAAGGGTCACTAACGAACACATATAACCTAGAGCTAGAGATCATTTTTTTATCTCAAATGTGTGGTTTTATCTCATTGGGGTATATCAAAAATATATAGAAGACATGCGCGTGCCCTCATTTGCATATAACAGCCACCTGTAATTTGTGCCAGTGGCCCATTATGAACATGGTGCCCATCCCCGAAGACACCCTTTTGTACCATGGTAGCACCATTTTGAACCCCTACGGTGCCGAACACCTTTTGTAGTTGAGGCGTTGCATGCATTGGTACATGTGAGAACAGGAGACACGCCTACCATTTCAGAGCTACCGAGGTACCATAGTTTTATGAGTTATTCTTCAATGACGTAGAGTTTACGGTCCCTTTCTAATGAACATCTCGTAGTTTCTACATAATGGTATTGCAGATTTTACAACCCTATGGTTTCCTAAAACCAGGCCCTCCCATGCATTGGTATGTACCCCTCGTCCCTCCTTATCTACCATTAGTACCCTTTGCACCATTTCTGAGAGTTCATTGCGTGACAAGTCCCTCTGCACATTGAATGTGTCACTTGTCACTCAAAGTCTGCTATTGCCAGATGATGTCTGTTTCAGTGGCAAATCAAAGAGATGAGACCTTATTGTTAATCGAAAAACAACAATTGTCCATTCTATCATTGTTATTCACGTTGTCACTTCATCAAGATTGTGACAAGTGATTATTACAATTATTAGTGACAGAATTTTCTGACAAATGACAACGAAAGAAGCATAGGTAGTTCCAATCATGAACGAAATACCAGCCGATATAGGTATACTAATGTAAGCCTAAGCCTTTTCATCTTTTATCTCTACCCTCTCTCTCATATTCTAATCTCTCTGTCCACTTCACACTCCAGTGCATAATTGCTTCCTACAGGAAGTAGAGGATTTTGCAATTTGCGGGTAATTGCGGGCCTAGGTCCCTGGGACAGCCCACGCGGCATAACTTTATTAAATAAGTAGACTATGCCACGTGGAGAATCCATTTAGCTTTTGTTTAGGTTTATATATGGAAATATAAGTTAAATATCCGTCTCGCGCGCGGCGTTTTACGAGTAAATTATCTTTTCCTTAGAGTTTTTGAACCAGTGTAGCGCCTAGTATTCAAGGTGCCACGGGCAGCGTAAGTAGAAAATTGCTTTTGAACCAGCTACCTCCCCACTTTACTCTCTTTGTTGAACAATCCGGCACTCCCCAACGTATGAATACATTTTGAATTCCAACTATTTATGCCTCATAGTTCATAGTATATAACAGTTCTCGCTTATGACTTATGACAATACCAGACGGCGACTTTCCAATACTTCAAGGTTCAAAATTGTAACGAAAAATGGAAACATCCACAACGTATCTTACAAAATCATGTAATAAGACTCGATTTCGCTCATTACGGAGAGTTGCGAAAATGTTAGCCCACTTACGCCAAACCGGAGAAAAAGAAACAGCGGAGCTCTATTTCTTGTTCAAGACTGAGCTCAGCTCAGACTCTACTTTTCTACCATTTATTCTAATTTGTTTGACGGAACCCCGGACATACAAAATTTCACACTCTTCTCCTTTGTATAATAAGATGCTGAATTTTTGATCTTTGTCATTTATTCTAATTACTGAAGATCAGATGTTGAAATTCCAAATCTTGGCGCGAAGTTAGGAAGCTTTTGAGAGTGAAGATGTACGTATGAATCATGAATGAAACAAGTAAATTCAATATGTTGGATGGAATTCCTCTCTCTCTCTTTCTCTATCTCTCTCACCCTCTCTCTCTCTCTTTCTATCTCTCTCCTGGTATTCCAAAATAAACCTTTTGACTTTTCCCGCCTATTTTGTCCTTTTCATAGAATTCTAAAGCATCATTTCACCTTTGACTGGGCATATTGAATGGACGAGATGTCTAGTATTAGAACTTTTTCTTTTTTTTGTTGGTGTACTCGATGTGTTTCAAAAACCGGCCGGTATTTCGCTTTAAAACAAGCTGGAATGACTTTGACTTGGCCACCGTACAGTACCCAATAAAAAATAATAAAACCTTCTGATACACATAAATTCAAAGGATGCTCTGAGCTCCACACTAAACTTACAGCTAACAATAAGGGATATTTTAATGGTTATTCAATTCATAATCCAACATTCCAACTTTTTAATGTGTACATATTCGTCCGATTCGTTCATGATTGCAACTTAATTTCTCCAAAAACATGCAGATGTCATCAGTGGAGCATAACAATTAGCGCAGTCAGTCTCCAAAGCACAGCATGTCATTGTGTAATAACCAGTAATTGCCCGTAATTATCTAAACTCCACCTCGTCCACCGTATATGGTAGATCTGCTGCTAAATCTCGGATTACCGGGTCATTGCGTATCTGTGTGTTTTTGTGGCATTTAGTTCAATGGACAAATCCCCCGCTGAGTTCCACAACTGTTTGATTATTATACTCGAAAATTTCTCTGTTTATAGTATTGTGCATTGTTTGAGTGTAAGTTGATACTATTGTGCAAATCTACTCCAGTAGTATGTTGAATATGTTAATTGTACGGTCGCGTCATACAAGTACGTGTTTTCTTGTATTTATTTACTTATTTATTTATTTATTTATTTTATTTGTTTATTAAATAATCCGGCGTGATGTGCATTGTGCATCGCAGCATGATGTACGGTAGGTAACAAGTAACACAATTGTATTCCTTGGGTATTCCGAGTTTACATGAAATTTGCAACAACTAGCTTGACTCGGGACATTGTTTTTTATTCAAGTACATGCGAACTTGGCTATTACAATGTTTAGTTCCCTGAACCTGAACACAACTAGTATCGGTTGGTACCTACGCTCATATAATTTATGCAAATATATCACAGAAAATCAATAATTATGTATTATGATGTACTTCCACTTTGTTCAATTCCTTGCTCTGCTTCCTACACATCCGCATTTCTGTTGAAACCTAATACCATACTTCACCGCCGTCTCTCTTTCTCTCTTTCTCTCTATCTTTGTCCCTCCCTCCATCTCTCACTCTCTCCCCCCCCCCCTCTCTCTCTCGCACTAGCTCTTATATATATCTTAACCCTAAGGACAAAACTATAGCATTTCATAGGGTATATATGCAAAACAGATCCTCTATTTTTCTTCATAACAGCCTCATTTGTGATTCTTGAACTTCTTGATTGATGATGAGCTCATTTACTACGGTAATGTTACCTACTTAGATATTTCACTTGTTCTTACTCTAGTTCGTTACCGCACCCTTACGTTCATATCCTACTTTATTTACTTTCATCATGTATTTTTTGTGAAGTGATATAACGGCCGGTTGCTGAAGTCTTGTTGGACAACTGCATTCCCATCATATGTTGTATGCAAGCACTACATGAAAATGCAGCGTCCAATATTAGTTTCAAAACCGAATGTTATACCGCTTTAACAATGTCGGTGTCTTCACAGTGTCTACACTCCTGTCGCTCCTTTGCAACTGATGTTACGAGTGTTTACAAGGTCTGCAAAGAGTTGCAGAGTTCTTTAACCGAGTTCCCGCCGCGTATGTTTATTTACACCTCTTGTAGCACCTCCTGTCTCAAAATAGATTTCCACTCAAAATCGACTGTTTTAAGTTTTAAGTACTTATAGTCGGTGTGCAACAGTCTGCTTGTTATTTGGCTTTAAAACACTCGACATTGATTTACCGTTGTTTGTGTACGAGCAACGCTAGTCTTCTGTAGTCTACATGGAGATTTCATTTACTCTTTTATTGTACGTCTTTATTCTCAGTCATTACTCAAACTCACTTCCATTATCTTATTATATAAAGGAGATATTTCGTATAAAACCCGCATCCTGCTACCTATTACCACCTCATGTAGATGCCCATTTAATTAGCATTGCGGCAGGCTGGCAAGGGTGCCGGGCCCGCTCTCTATGTGCCCCGCCTGCCCGCTACTTTGTGCCACTGCTTATGTATATTCTGGGTGAACGGAATCCATTAGTGCATTATTAGAGGATGTTGGGGGCACGTCGGCACACACCCTTTCTAATGAGTGGGACAGAGCACCCCGGCAACACTAAGTTGGGGAGTTAAAGTTACCCGAGTATTACCAGAAGTCAGGATTTACTTAACCCAGGTGCTAATTGTAAGTGCTTATCTAGTGTTTGTTAGTCAGGCGTAGGTAAGAAGTTCAGTTACCTTTCTGACATTTATGCGCTATGAATAAGTAGTTATTGCATAGGCATAGTGTGTCTAGGAATTTCAAGAATTTCGCACTTTTTCGGAAACTTTTCGGAATTCTTATGAAACATAGGCCCCGCCCCCAGTCAGCACTCATCTCTAACCCATCGATCTTGGTGCTTAATCTATGCAAATTTGTGCCAAAAGTCAGCGGGTGCGGGGACTTTTGAAACTTTATTACGACTGAAAACTTGAGTAGTAGGGTAGATGAAAGTGTATATTTTACGTGACGATGGAGGTATAAGAACGATGTGTTGGTTGTTTTGCGTAACACTAAAGGGTACACAACGTTAAATCAGACATTTTGGTCCTTTATGGACGGCAAAAATTATATTAATGATTATTATTATCAAAGTTAGATTGGTGAAGTGCACCATTTTTCTTGGACAATTATATTATTCAGTGACCCATATATGGTGTCACATGTTGAATGAAGACCATTCCTTCTTTGTACCCTTTGTACCCCTTCTTGTACCATTTCCACCAATATGTGCCCACCATTCACCTGCTACCTACCCTTTTCACGGCCCAAACTCTATTGTCTCTATGGCCTCTCTCTTCTTCGTATAACATCTACACGATGTCCGTTATGTAAATATTAGCACAGTGCGCCACTAATGTCGCGAAGGAGCTACTTACACGACCTTCCTACACAATATTCTACACTTTGCTGCAAATATGGTAGATTGGACATTAGCATACAAAGTATTTCTGGCCCTGTACCTAGGAATATGCTCAAAAGTTTATTATTTTACCTACACTTTCTCAAGAGACTACTTTCTCGGGATGGTAGCTACGCGCTAGCGTATTTATTCACTTATTATTCCTATTTCTTCTATATATCTTTGCCTCCACTATGTACTAGGCTTGGACCCGAGCCGGGGAGGTCTGTGTGCAAGACCTGTGCTTTTCAAGTGTTGGCCCCCTTTGCTTGACATTGTTGCGCTCGCTTTTTGCTAATCAAACAATGAATGTCTGTACGCGATCTTGCGTTTTCGACTCTAAAATTATGTGTACTTTTTTCTTAAGCCAAGATTTAGTTTTACATAATTATTAGGGTCAGGTTAACGAAAAATTATATATAATAAGTTTTGGAGTGCTGTGCGAACTCGACGTTGTTAGAATAGTTGAATAATGCGCTCTTTTAATAAAACTATGAATTTAAAATATTGTACAGTATGATTTTGAGCTTCGCAATTAGTCCGGTGAGTATGAATTATGATCCCTTGCTTTTGTTTACAGTATTCATCCGCGATCCCTTTATCTTGTCATCCTTCCCCGGGGAGGAATCATCTTACAAATCCTCCCTTCCTCCTCCCTTCTCTGTCATCTGATACACCTTTACACACTTTCTATCTACCGCACTTTTGATATTGATTAGCGATTTGTTCACTTTAAAATTTCGCTTCTCTCAGTTATAGTCGCTTTCTGCTTTAACATTTATTACTTACAATTAGCACTGAATTAGCATGCATTACTTCATAATGAGCGTAGTTTGTGTCAAGTTATTGTCTTATTGAGAACCATTATCTTTTATATTCTTTCGTTTCTTATACTTATACAACTTATGACCACTCGTTGTTAACAAATAGAAACAGTTTTTTGTGTCTTTGATTAAAAGTTATTACATAATTCCAGGTACCAAAATCCCACAGTATGCCGCCCCGATTAATGCTGGCTCTCTCTGCTTTGTTTGTATTACTCAATGCTGGATCTGGTAAGTGTTTTTATTAGTTTTTCCATATTTATTTTGTAGTATATTTTGTAGTATGCACTATCAATTGTTCTATACGTTACAAAAAAAAATTGTTATAACTATTTTAACTTAGCTCTCATTGTTTGCTTTTGGATTTTCAGATTTACATTGTTAAATGTTATAACCTTTACTGTTGTTTATTGTATAATCGTATTGTTTAGCTAAACGCTGTGAACCAGTCACTATACCAATGTGTAAGGGCATCGGGTACAATATGACAGCCTATCCCAACAGTTATGGACATGAAAAGCAAGAGGAAGCGGGACTCGAAGTCCACCAATTCTATCCCCTCGTCGAGGTACCGTACCTTGTTCTTGGATGCTTCAAATAGTGTAGCACCTTACTTTGGAATACAAAGAATATGTAATAATATTATAGAAAATAACTACGACTTGCAGTAGTTGGACTCCTCTTAGAGTAAGAGACTGTAACTGACCCTGCAACGTTTATTGCTTTGATAATTAGCCTACCGAAGTACTGTAGCTAATTAATAATTGCCTAATTACAGGTGGGTTGCTACCAACACCTCAAGTTCTTCCTATGTGCTTTGTACACTCCGATATGTCAAGATAATTATGATAACCAAATCCTGCCATGTATGGAATTGTGTTTGGAAGCAAAGAAAAGATGCTCGCCTATCATGCAAAGGTAGGAAAAACTTTAAAATTTACATTTACGATGGTTTTCCACTTGGCACACACTTAATGATTGCAAGAAAATTTCGTAATTTGATTTTCTCATGGGCCCGGCCCCTAGTGTTGATGATTGTGAAGATTTTTCTAATATATGTATCGATTTTTTTATTAACAAGTTGAATGGATACGGGTGTAGTGAAAAATGTAACTATTTATCTGATCTGAATAATGAGAGATGAAACAAAAGAAAAAACAAACACGTTTGATATAGGTATGGCTTCCGTTGGCCCGAAACTCTGTCCTGCGATGCGTTGCCAAGAATGAGCGAACAGCACGCCACGGGCAATATTTGTGCCGCTCCGCCAGATACGCCAGCCAAGATTGTCACATCAAGAAAGGTACTGTAATCTTTATAAATAAATAACATCTGATAAATACTGTGCGTTCACTCTATTTCTTTTATATTCTGCTAATGTCTTCTAAGGTAATATGAATAATTGTGTCCGCTGATTGGCTTACAATTGCAAAGGTAAACTTTTATCTTTTATTACGATTTTTTGGACCATGTACTGTAAGTCCTTAATTGATAGAGATAGTCGTGATATAATGTGCCTACAAAATACCTATAAACGAGTACTTGTGTTTACACCATACTTCTGAAACATAGCATTTTCTAAGATAATTTATTAGGCTTCATAATACTGTGTAGAGCCAGCGCTACATAATTTTACATTTTTATACCATAAACTAACTACTAAGAACAAAATTCAAAATTTATCTCAATTTTTGGAGAATTTATTATTGATTGATAGTACTGTAGTGTCAAGGCCTACATAAGAGTGTATGTAGGATTTTATATCCGGCTCCTGAAACAAAATATATATGAATACGTCTCTAGGAAATCCATCGTCCTGGCGCAGATATCGAACTTCCTCTGCCCGAATTACATCCAGAAATTGGCATATCCACCGGTGATTCCTGTAATTGCCGTTGTGTCCCACCATTTGAAAAAGGGCCAAAAAGGTTAGCAATTATATAATATATATTTTTTTAATAACAGTGTTCATATGAAAAACTTTATTTTGAAAGTTCAACTTTAAGAATTCTTGTGAAACATGTTGACGTTGGTCGCTAATTTTCCAATTTTCAGTTCGTTCGTTGGAAATGTTTCTCACTGTTCATATCCGTGTCGGGCACCATTCATAACCGATTCAAATCAACAATTTCTGACTAAGTGGATTGCGGTTTGGTGAGTTTTAATATAAAAACTGTGTGGGTAGTTTATAAGGCTTTATGGCATTCCTTTTTGTATCATTAGCGATATAACAGGCGGTTTGGCACCACACATGTTGGCCAACTGCACAAGTATTGCATGCAAATTGTGAGCAATTCTGAGCTTCTTGTCATTTTATAAAGACATTTGCATATGTTACATGACATGAAAATGCAGTTGCCCAGCATACTACGTTCTCAGGCGCGCAGCGCGCAAATGCGTAACCGCGTCCGCGGAAAAGAAATGGCTTTCTAACATGGGAAAGGCGGAGACGCAGAAAAGAGGCTTCTCTGTGTCTCGAATTTTTCAATGCAAATTTGCAATCTTTTCCCGCGGACGCGGCTACGCATTTCCGTGCTGCGCGCCTGAGGACCAGAGTATTGTTCACGAGGAGCTTCACGAAGTTTCATTATATTTCAAAGTTAAAAAAGTTACACGTTTCAATCTTGTTATATAAAAGAGTAAGTGTATCGTGAGCTAGCACTCACATTACGGAAGTATAATTCGAATAAATTGTTCCGCTTCAGATATAAAAGAGTGCCGCCTCTCAAATTAGCATAATCTCATGTAAAAGAATGATGCATGTCTTTATTCGTAAAGATTTTCATCTACGTTACATACATTTAGTAAGCATGGAAATACGCCTCAGGCGGCGTAGCCGTCTGTTGTGAAAATAAGGGCGCTAGTGAATATTTCTTTTTAAAGCGAAATGCTAGCCCCTTTGGAAAATTCGCATATGATAAGCAAATCCTATATATCCTATGCTAATTGTGTACGATCGTCCACGGCAATCGTACACAATTAGCATAGGATACATAGGATTTGCTTATCATATGCAAATTTTCCAAAGGGGCTGCAATTTCGCTTTAATAAGCTTTCACGTGTGTCAACGAAAACTGTAGGAAATATTATGCATGTAGATATCTTGTACAAAAAGGAGAACTAACTTGTCTTACTGTATCCCAATTCAGGTCAACGTGCTGCTTCGTTCTCTCCGTGTTCACTGTACTCACTTTCTTAATCGAGACCGATCGCTTCCAATATCCTGAGAGGCCGATTTTCGTGCTGGCATTCTGCCAAGCCATGGTGTAGGTTACTGTAGCTTATATGTTCTTTACGGTACATACTGAGTCGGCCGACGAGGTGACGATATCACTTTAGCATAGTTTGCTAGTTATCCTTTAAACAAGATCAAGGGACTGATTGTTACATATGTATTGCCAGTGTCTGCAGTACCTTTACTGACGAGAGTACGCGCAGGAACTGACTACGGTACTTTATCCATCCTCTATATTCCAGTGCTGTCGGCTTCCTGATCCGTGTGTGGGCCGGCCATGAGGCGGTAGCGTGTGAATCGTGGAGAGTCAAGACTGGAGATTCTACATCTGCGAGCCTTTGCTTCCTTGTATTCCTCCTCATCTACTTCTTCGGAATGGCCGCGTCTGTCTGGTAAGCTATTTACCTTAATTTTTAATTTTCACGCAGTTCCGATGAATACTGCTCGATCCATAGAAGAAATCCCGTTTCTGAAGTCTGATCTCTTGCATACATTTCTGGTAGTAACGTAATCTACGGTTTTAAAATAATGTCCCTAATCTACCATTTACGTACTACTCCGTTACTAGTTTCGTTCATGAAGCCTTTTGAGAACTATTCATTGATTAGCGATACTAGTGATTAGCCTACGGTATTGATTGTTTATAAATTAATTGATAACTATACTATCTAGTTATTGATTACCCATCATCTATTTATAGGTGGGTGGTTCTCTCCCTCACGTGGGTCTTAGCGGCCGCATCCAAATGGAGTAGTGAGGCAATCTCCTCATACTCGCCGCACTTCCATTGCTTTGCATGGGGACTACCACTATTGCAGGTATGCTAATTTTGTGGTGTAGCTAATTGCGCCCACCTCTGCACAAGGTTAGGTTCGATGAAAATGCTAGAATACGGTAGCATTATGTTGCAACAACCTTATAGATTTTAATTCAATATGCGGTCTTTTATGAATGGGAAGTAAAACAATAAGCTATATTAGTTTTATTCAATTAATCAATCCTGTTTTTAAACTTATATCATGATCCCTTTAGACTGGCCTTGCAATCGTGTACAATGCTGTGGATGGAGATCCGGTGTCTGGAATCTGTTATGTGGGAAGCACTGATGTATCATTCCTCAGGAACTTTGTCCTTGGTAAGGATACGTGGATACATCTCCTCTCTCTAGTTCTCTCTTTCTCCCTATTTTCTCTCTCTCTCTTTCTTCCTCTTTGTATATAGTTCAAAACTTTTTACTCAACAACATATGAAGCGAATGCACTGATTGACTGATGTACTGGCGTAACGTGGCCACGTGTTATTACAAGTCATTATCGTACCTATTTGTACATAGTTGAAGCGATTTTTAATAAAGTTCATGACTACTTCAATGTAACTTCCATGTTCACATGTAAATGTATGCATTATGCTGAAGAAATCGTGAATTCAATCGATAACTGGAATTAATTATATTCATTCCCTCTTTCCAGCCCCACTCGTCGTCTATTTCTGTGTGGGAGTCGCGTTTCTCTTCGTCGGTTTCTTCAATTTGTGGCGAATTCGAACCGAAGTTCAACAAAGATCCGGCATGAATAACGCATCGAAACTCACGCAACTCATGTCCAAGATTGGAATATTCTCCGTCTTGTATACGGTAGGATATCGATTGTTTTACAGTATTAGACTCTGGCTGATAAATTAGTAACAGTTATTTTTATTGGGAACACAGCCTGCCGCAGATTAATTAGGCGGAGCTAAGCCTCCCACATAAGGTAAGGTATCTTCAAGTTGAGAATCTACGGTAGAGAAAGCATCGACTCTGTTAACAATTCATTCCCCAATTCAGGTTCCGGCCCTTTTCGTCATTCTGGTCGTATTTTATGAGCAGAGACATCGACCACTCTGGGAACAGTCGGTCACTTGTAGCTGTTCGTCTTCAAAACCACTCTCAGGTAAGGAAGCGATTACGGTAGCCGTTTGGTTACTTAGTTACAGTATCCTATTTGTACAGTAA
>JAANDG010001027.1:0-24927 GCA_036852015.1 Pelodera strongyloides | reverse complement strand
GGGTTATATCAACCGAATCCGCAGAAACGGTGCACCGGGGTCCGGTTCATTTCTGAAGCCGAACGAACTGGCCTTTAAACTTCCCGGAGGCCAATTTTCTCGGGAAGCCGATTTATCTCCGCCGGTTTTATCCAGCTACCAATTTTTACACCTTTGGTGGGGTGGAGGGGTTCCGGGCCGGGATCGAACCAACGACCGGTGGCCTGGAGCAAGGCGCTAGCCACTGCGCCACGCCCCCCTGCTAAGTTGCTCGAATTTAACGAGAGTTTTTATTCTAATTTATCCTCACTTGTATAATCTGAATAATTGGTCTACTAGATGCGTTTCAAATACCGGCCGGTATTTCGCTTTAAGCAGCTCAGTTACCGAGTATCTGGTGAGCTGTGCTTATTGGTAGGCATGGCATATATTATATGCACCTTGAGGTCTAAGTTTTGCTTGGGGTGCTAAGGCCCTAAGTTGGTCTCGGCCTTCCTTGGCTTTTTGGGTCTCCAAATCAGAATTGTCTCCAAATCGTTGTCATATAAAGCGATATATCAGCGGGTTTTTGAAATCAATTTGGGCGCTGTCCAACTCTGTTCTTCTACTGTACGCTTCCCGCGAAACAAAAATAAGTCCCGCGTTTCCTGGTAGGCTTGCACCCAATCCCACGCAATAAGAAAAGTCGCATTTTTATTGACAGAATAGCCAATCATGTCCCGCAATTAAACATTATGGCAAGGCCTTGTGTTAGCGGCAAGGTCCCTGATTAGCACTCGCACTTAGAACCGAATCCCGCGTTTCCCGCTTGTTTGGGAGGAAACGTGGGATTACGATTACCGCTAAACTGCGAATGAGGAACATATAATATTGTCCGTTTTTTTTATTCTAATTAAATTCATTTGCTCACAACATATGGGGGCTTGTCATACCGCTATGGAAGGTTGTTATACCGCTTTAAATCTTTCAGTTCGTGATGAAACTCCCAACTTGTCTGAACGGCCGGAAAATGACCGATGAAATGGTGACACCCGAAGGAGTGGACAAAGAAATGATCATGCAAGTGTGGGAGGATATTCTCAAAAAGGTGTGTGAATCAAGGAATTTAAAGCGATATAACTACCGATTTTTGATGATACATACTGTATTCTCGTGCAAATGAATACGATTTGTATAATACTACATAGCTATTTGCATAGAAATGGGAATACACCCTCAAACAGTCGCTTCAAAAACCCAGCACCCTTTTGCGCGACATGCCCGATATGGGATCAGTGTTTCCAACCCATACCTAAAAATTATACTTGGTGTGTTACAGTTCCACAATGCTGAATTGGCGTTCTACAACTACATAACCAAGCAAACGGCTGGCGAAAACACCAAACTCAGACTGCCAAAGGTAAGGATTGTAACTGTAACTTACAATCACATATGGTAAACACTAATTAATCAAAACAAAAATGTTCCGAAAAACAACCGCTTCTTTAGATTACGTCATGTATCGCCGTACGCAAGTAAATTCGTTACTATCTATATTTTTAATTGCGGTTTATTTTTTTTTGACTCGAGTTACAAAGTTATTATCTGATTAACACGCAACAAGATTCAGATTTTTGCGAGCAAAAAGTTTGGTAATGACACAGTTTTGGACGCTTATATTATGATGGAATTCGTGGACGGCATCAAAACAATGCACATGTACGACAGGGCCACTCCTGAACAAATGGAGGAGGTATGTTAAAGTTAAAGGGAAAATGTTGCATTTTTCATGGGCTTGGCCTTATGGTTGGAGAGAGGGAAGGGAAGGAGGGAGGGAGAAATACCCGGTAACGAGAGAGAGAGGAGGAAGATAGAGAGAGATAGAGAGAAATATATAGAGAGATAGACAGAGAGAGACAGATAGAGAGAGAGATAGAGAGAGCTAAGTTGTCGGGGGCCAGAACCGAACTTGGGTTACGTGTTTTTGGAAGGCCAGACTCAAGGCTTTGAACTATTCAGGCTCTGGATGCTCTCGCCCACATACAGGCACTCACACACAATGATGAATTCCGACAACTTGAGGCGATACAAATTAACGTCTTCAGTTTGATGTACTCACAGATGCTTCAATATTCAGTACGTGCTAGAGTTATAGATGCAATTCGAGAGAGAGAGAGAGAGGAGAGAGAAAGAGATAAGAGAGAGAGAGAGAAATAGAGAGAAATGTAGAGTTTACCATTTTTTAAGCAAATTCATGCATTTCTCGAATCGCTGCTGGAGACCGACAATGAAGATTGTCGAAGAGCAGTGGATAAATTTTCCGAGATTGGGGAGCAGATTTACGATTTTGAGTACCTCGAAGCAGAGTTGCAGAGACGAGGTGAGAGAAACAGAGAGAGAAAGAGAGAGAGAATGAGAGAGACAAAGGAAAATGTAAAGAGAAACTGATAGAGAGAGAGAAAGTGGGAGACAGAGGAAGAGAGTTTGGAAACGAAGAGATGAGATAGATATATTTAGGAATGGCTTGCCCTATGTTCGCACACGGAGATCTCTGGGCTGCAAACCTAATGTGGAACAACAATGGGTCTTTGAGGTGCATCGTGGACTTTCAGGTAAGAAAGACAAATTCTTTGAGAGTCGGCGGGGATCCACATTGACACAACTATATTAGGCAATCCACCTTGACACAATTATATTAGGTGATCCACCTTGACACAACTATAATAAGTGATCCACGTCCACATAACTATATTGATCCACCTTGACACCACTAGGTGATCCACATTGACGCGCTATACTAGGTGACCGATATTGACGCCACTATATTAGGTGACCCACCTTGATTAAACTATATTAGGTGATTTACGTTGACCCAACTATCTTAGGTGATCCACCTTGACGCAACCATATTAGGTAGTCCACCTTGACACAACTATATTAGGCCATCAACCCTGCCACAATTATACTAGGTGGTCCACCTTGATACAACTATATTAGGTGCCCATCCTAACAAACTATATTAGGTGTTCCACCTTGATACAACTATATAAAGGGATCCCCCTTGACACAGCTATATTAGGTGATCCACCTTGGTACTCCGGCTGAGGATATAACCCGTCTACTACAAACATGTATGAGTGGCGAAGACCGGAGAAAACAGTGAGCTATAAACTATTAACTTTACATATTATATCAGCAATTAATCATATCTTATTGTTAGAAATAAATGCAAACTTCACCTCGACAACGGTCCCCAAGCATCGACGTATCTAAACCGTTAGGGAGCGACATCGGTCTTTGAGAATAAACTTACGATATCTATCATTCAGTGAATTCGACCTTCTTGACAAGTACCACGATCGTCTGAATCATTACCTCGATAACAAAACTGTGCCTTTCACTAAGCAACAGGTTAACAATTTTACTTTATTTTAGAAGCTTATTGCACTAATTGAAACACAATACGTATTTGAGTAGTATGTAAAAAGTTGACGCTGGACGGTCATTTTGCCCATTCTCCACTTTTTGCACTTTTTAGCTATTTTAATGCACAAAATCATCAAAAATCTGCCTTAATTTATTGAAAATTTGTCATTTCTGAAAAAATGATAATTTTGTACTGGACGGTCCTTTGACCATTTTGCCCATTAGCATTTTAAGCATTTTCATCCCATTTTCAGGCATTTACAAACACAAAACAATGCTTAAATGTTTATTGCAATTCAAAGGCGTTGACAAATCATAGCATAAAATTGTTTCTAGCATAAATCATAGCATAGCATAAATCATAGCATAAAATAAAATAAAGTTTGGACAAATGTTAGGTAAAAACCTCTTTTAATAATTATTATTTAAACCAAAAATACGAGGAAAAAAACCCTAACATTTGTCATTATTCAAGCATAAATATGGGTAATTGTGATCATAATGGTGCCCACTGGGTGTCTTACTTGTGGACACGTTCATTCGCGTGTTCCGTGGGTGGACGTTGAACCACGGTAAGATTGGGGGTACCGGAACCAGGCGGAATGGGAACAGCTTCGGCTTGTGACGTACCCAGGGGGACTCCGACAGCGTTTGCAAATTTGCCCTCATAGCTTTTTGGGATTAGGAAGCGATCACCAACTTCTCCATCCATGATTTTTTGGGCAGGTTGATTAGGCATGGTTGTGCGGAAGTCTGGCGAGACGGGGCTGAAATTATTATTATTATTCTACTCTTTTAAAGGGGCAGGCCCATCAAAGTAAACCTATATTTACGATACGTTCATAATGATTATAAAGCAATTTCCAACCCAAATTTCACCCTCATTCACCCTGGGAAACTTTTTTCGATGCGCTCAACGCATATGTATACCGTAAAACTGAAATTTCCAAGCTGTCTATGCAAATTTATCGTAAAATTAGACTGCGCTCAAAATTTGCATACACATCTTTGAAATCTGCAGCTTTACGGTACACATATGCGTTGAGCGCATCGGACAAAAGTGTCCCAGGGCCCAGGGCGAATGAAGGTGAAATTTGGTTTGTATCTATTGTAATAAAAATGCTTTGTAAACAGTATGAACATCTCGTAAACATAGGTTTAATTTGATGGGCCTGTCCCTTTAAAGCGAAATACTAGCCCCTTTGGAAAATTTGCATATGATAAGCAAATCCTATGTATCCTATGCTAATTTTGCGCGATTGCCGTGGACGATCGCGCAAAATTAGCATAGGATACATAGGATTTGCTTATCATATGCAAATTTTCCAAAGGGGCTGGTATTTCGCTTTAACAAAAGAAAAGTGATATATTATGAAGACGCGAGAGTGAAAGACCGATATAATTTTAAAAAAAGACAGCCAACGATTATGGCGCTGAATTCAGCCGAGTTGTGTGTTGGCTTATCTGGACACCTTTCGCACGCCTTTAAAGCCACGTTATTGTACCTTATCAGCTAAAGCCACGTTATTGCACCTTATCAGCTAAAGCCACGTTATTGCACCTTATCAGCTAAAACCCCGAGCTTCGAGAAAGAGAGAGAGAGAGAGAGAGAGAGAGAGAGAGAGAGAGGAGAGAGAGAGAGAAACGTGAGAGATAGAGTGTGTATAGTGTTCGCTGCTTTGACACTTGTCGACTCCTACTTCAAAACAAAAGTTTCTATGGTTTTCGATTTCGAAATACCGTCAATATCCAACTGGGAAAGAGATGCCAGGACTTGGAAAGCACATCTAAATGAGAGAATAATAAGAAAATGGAAAACGAATGAAATAACTTACTCTAGTGAGATTGCGGAAGTAGCGAATGCTAGAATGAGGAGAACCTTGCAGAACATCCAGAAAAAGACAGAAATCAAGAGAGCAAAGAAAGTGAAAGTGAAAGTTTCCTTTCTCAAAGGGTATCAGGGTGTCACCTTTTATGGATGTCATGGTTTGCTCAGGCTTAGGTTACATACAGTTACATACAATACAGTAATAATCTGAAATTGTGTTATAATAATTTATTGGTAATGAAATGAAACAACATAAATAAGAACATGCACAATAATTCAAATAGTACATAACAAAAACCAAATGGTTACCCTAAGATGAAGTGCCTTACGACACATACATACTAATAAGGGACCTAGTGACCAATTTAGCAAGAATCTATTCAATGCAAAACACGGCAATTTTAGGGATGATATTCGAAACATAAATAATTATGGGAAAAACAACCAGATTACTAATTGATATAGAACATAGGCACCGGTTTGTTAAATATGTCTAAAGAATCGAGAAACAATTTAAGATTATGTTTATAGTCGGTGAACTCGTTGATACATGGTGGCAATATATTTACATATGCTGCAATGCGGAGGAAATACCAATTAGGGTCCTTATATTTCTTATTTCTTTTTATAATGGCATACCTATGCGGCCGACAAGGACGGTCTGAAACCGTACTTTTTAGGATTACGTAACTATTAATGGGAAAATCAAATTTGCCCATGGAAAATCAAATTTGCCCAAATACAACATCCCCAATGGTCCCAAGTTGTTCAATTACAAAGATCATATCACAAATAACGAAAATTTTGATCATCGTCATTGTCACTGTAACGAATATTTGCAATTGTGTACTAATAAAGAAAAGATTAATTTGGATAATACACTGCATATTATTTCTGGTAATTCGGATATCTTCTCTGTTAAATTTCCTAATGCCGTGAAAATTTTCAAAAAAGGGACTAAATACCGGGAAAAATTTAATGATAATACAGTACAAAAAATGCTAACTTGTTTAAAACAGGAAGTACACGATAAATTAAGCAAATATTGTAATAAGCACAGGTTAACTACCAGATTTAGTTTAAATATCGATGATTGCATTACATTTGAACGGAGCTGTTCAGAACCTTCTGTAAACCATAAAGAACTTGCAAAAATTAGAAAACAATTTGTAATAACTTGTGTTGACAAAGCTCCTAGTAATTTCTGTTTTACTTGTCCCCGATTATACAAAATGTTTTTAGACAAAGAACTAGGAAATATCAATGGCAACACTATTGGTAACGATACTTATTCCCCTTATAATACAAGAACCACAGATGCCATTATAAATGACCACAGGGCCTTTTCTTCCTTGTTTAAAATTAAAATAGAGGAAGAAGACCTACTGCTCCCTAATATTTATGCCATTCCAAAACTGCATAAGGAAATCATAAAAATGAGATTTATCACTGCTGCTAAACACAGTAGTTTAAAGCAATTATCGATTCTTATTCAAAAAGTACTAAAACACCTAAAGTCTCATTTTAAAAACGATTGCAACGCCTCTTGCAACTGGTCACCAAACACTTACACTCACTGTTCAATTGACAACTCATTAATTATTACTAATGGATCTGACATAAACAAGTATGGAAAGGTTAAAACCTTTGATTTTGCCAGTCTTTTTACAAATCTTCCGCATAATATTATTCTTACCAATATTTCTGAACTGGTCGATATATGCTTTAAAAATTCGGGTCGTGAGTTTCTTAATGTTGGTTTTAAGAGATGCTATTACACAGACAAGGTAGCGAACAGCACATATTCTAAACTAGAAATTAAACATATAATCTCTTATTTGGTCAAAAATAGCTTTCTAATTTTCAAAAATAAAGTGTTCCATCAAATAAAAGGCGTTCCACAAGGAGGAAACCTTTACTGGCTGATCTCACGCTTTCAATGATAGAATTTAAATACCTTAAAAATCCTGCCAATATACATTTAAGTCGCAACGCCAAAATTTACCGATATATAGACGACATTTTACTACTCTATAATCAGCATAATGTCCCAAATAAATTACAAGAAATATACCCTGACTGTTTAACGTTAGAACAAGCTAATCACACTGATGAAGAAGCTGCATTTCTTGACTTATACCTTAGCAAGCAAGAAAGGTGGATAATCAATCTTTACAACAAAACGGATGACTATTCGTTCGAAGTTAATAGGTTTCCTATATACGATACGAAACTTTGTATTTCAATTAGACATAATTGCATAATAGGAGAAATACTACGTATTAGTCGTTGCACGTCAACCTTAACCCTTTTTAAATCTAAAATTGAGGAATTTTATGATAAACTGATCAAGAACGGCTACCCCAACGATGTTGTTTTCAAAATGTACACTAAATGTTTCCATGTATATCCTGTGATACCTCATAAGTATAAGACTTCCTCTAAATCTCTTTGTGAATGGATGTGTTCTAATTTGACAACCAATTGATTACCATTGGCAAAGGGACAGACATACCCCTGTTCATACCTACATATCCATGATATTCGAATCATGTGGATGAGTGAAGGGGGTTCACTGGTTACGCGACGCAATGCATCGCGTAAGTGTACCTAAGCTAAGCTATCTATATCACCTTACCTCTCATACCGTCATATATTACCACTCGTTGTATTTGAAGAATTTTTGTTTAAATAATACTCACATATTTTTTTATCATCATAATTTGATCAGGGTGTCGCACTGACGAGCACCCCCGCCCTGATCAAATAAATTCTCGTCTGCGACAGGGGGTCGAAACGAGGTCCGTGTTCTACACGGTAATTATATTCAATTATTACATTCATATTTTCTTACCACTTCATCATTCATATTTTTCTCTAAAAAATTTCAACACTCAGTATTACTTTCATAGTTTTCGTAGTTTACATTAACATTTATCCAATAAAATTGTTATTATTATGGCCATCTTTAGAAAGGTTGACGTATCGATTTTTCGGCGTCGAATAAACATAGGCTCCATATTCAACACACGTAATCTTGTTTTGTAGGATCCACTGCTTACGTTATTTCTACCGCATATGACTTTGGAAAATAGACGTAGAGGTCTTTCCAATACTTGAGTTAAAGTTGAGTTGTGTTTTGGGTTAAAAATCTCACTACCGTATTCAAGGATTGGGCGTACATACGTTACAAATAATTTCGCATAACTAGCAAGTGACAAATTGCTAAAAAATTTAGTAATTGCTTACACCTCAGGATAGCTATAGCACTCTTAGAATGAATGTGGGCCGAAAATGTTAAATTTTCGTCAACAAGAATGCCTAAATATCTTATCCTTGGGGTAGGGGATATAGTTTGTCCATCGATAGTGAATGCAGTTCGAGGACTACGGGCACCAAGATGCAGGACTGCAAGTTTGTCAGAAGCCAATGGTAGCTGCCAATCCTCTGCCCAGCGATTCACGACATCGATAGCCAATTGTAGATCGACAGCACTCTCTGAATATACTTTGAGATCATCCGCGAATAAAGCAATTTTAACGTTACGAGGCATAAGAATCGGCAGTTCATTTATATAGATCAAAAACAAAAGTGGGCCTAAAACGGTTCCTTGTGGGACACCAGACTTTGGTACGAAACCTTTAGAAAATGATGAATTAATCTTCACAAACGAAATTCTATTAGATAAAAATGAATTCAGCCACCTCAGCAACATATCAGAGAATCCAAATAGCTTACATTTTTCTAAAAGCTTTGAATGGACCACTTTATCGAAGGCTTTTCTAAATTCGAAATAAACACAATCGATATGTTTTCTATTGCCAATATGTAATTGCCAATCAGAAATTACTTGGGGCAGTTGCGTAGTACAACTTTTCCCCTTAACGCATCTCAAATATCAGCATTCTTATGCAGTTATGCTAAAAGGGGTCTATTGGGGTCTATTTTTTATCCAAATTTATGCTCATTTGCGTATGAAGCATAGGAAAGCAGGCAGTACTCGATGCGTTTCAAAAACCGGCCAGTATTTCGCTTTAAGAAATCCATACTGCACATTGCTGACGTTACCTTTAAAAACTGACCGAATGGAATAAGAAAGAATCGATTCCATAACTCGACAAATAGGAGAAGTTAAAGGGATCGGCTCACCTCAAATCGTGTCTGTTTTTTTGTTTCTTTATTTTCTATAAGGGATAATAAAAATTTGGAATACAAAAAGTAGTGTTCTATTTCAATACTCACGAAGATATTAGGTGATAAAGTGGTGGACCGATCGGCCCGAAATGAAAAAGTGTAATTGAACACTTTTTCATTTCGGGCCGATCGATCCACCACTTTATCACCTAATATCTTCGTGAGTATTGAAATATAACACTACTTTTTGTATTCCAAATTTTTATTATCCCTTATAGAAAATAAAGAAACAAAAAAAAAAACAGACACGATTTGAGGTGAGCCGATCCCTTTAAGGTAACAGGACGGTAATTTTCAGGGTTTGTTTTTGACCCCTTTTTGTGGAGAGGGATTACAAATCCTTGTTTCCAGTGCAAGGTCCTTGTTTCCTTCCTTGTACAAGGAAACAAATCCTTGTTTCCTTGTTTCCATTGCAAGGTCGCTTCATGATAAGAGGTACTGCATATTATAGATAAAGGTATTGACAATGCAATGGAAGTTTTTTTCATAAAAAAACGGATTAATTCCTTCTAACGAAAAAGAGAACTTATTGGGTAAATGTGAAAGTACTTTTGCTACGTTATCACAATCAAAACGAAAAAAGGTCTCAAACGAGGGCAATGAGGCACATGAATTGGAAATAGTATTGTTATCTATACTATAGTTTGTTCCAAAAATAGATGCAAAGAGTTCTGTCTTTTCGTCCTCGCCCGTGTAAATATTGCCATTGCGAGATAAGGCCGGTAGAGAGGACACAGATTCTCTTATTTATGAAATTATTACTTCCGACTTATATGAAGATATGCCAAAAGATGCTCACTAAAAGAACATTCGCTTTAGGAATATCCACCCTGCCCCGTGATAATGTTGAAATAAAAAAGTTGTTGGCAAATCAACGATGAATTAAATGGTTATAATGGAGATTGTAGCTGGAACCCAAACAATATGCATATAAGGGTGAAGAAACCTGAGCGCTTAAAAGATTATTACAAAAAAAAAGAATTCAGGAATAAAAAGAAAATCCTAAACTTTCAAAGGTACCCAAACCTGGAGAAGAATCTAAAAAAAGTAAAGGTATCAAAAAGAATGTTGTCAAAAATGAGCTCAAAGTAGAGGACTTTAGAAAATGTTTGTTTGATAAAACCATTGTCAGAAAAACAGCGTATACTATTAGAAGTGTTAAACATCAGGTATTCACTCAATGTCAGAATAAAGTAGCTTTGAATAATGACTCACAATCATGTGAACATAAACGTTATATCATTAAAGATAGTCATAATAATATGGCTTTTGGGAATGCTGGTATCAAACCAAATCTTTTATCTTAATTTTTACATTAAATAACTTAACTTTTACCTTAAATCAAAGATAGAATTGTACTTCTGAAATCATTGTTTTATAACAGTTTCAGAACAAGCAGACAATAATGACCATCATGTGCTCCAAATTCTTGAATTTGAAATGTGGAATCTGTCACTATGAAGATCTATCACTAGGAAGATCCTTTTTCCTTTTTTTTTAAAATACTCTTGAAGTTCTAATGGTGGATCTAATCCAAAAGAATCGAAATAATATATTCTACCGTTGTTTTTAGAATAACAAACCCAATGAGTACCTTTATTATTAGAAGAATCTACATTGACAATCCCAACTTCTCTTTCTTTAATTCCTTGTGGTGGCAAAGTGTCTCTCATAAAGATTCCACGGAAATTCTTGATTCCTAATGTGTCTACTAATTCTAAGATATCAAAGTTTGTTAGTGGTTTCATTCTTTTCTTCAGAGTATTCATTTATTAATTTTAATTTATTTTTACCAAACTTAAAATGCTTCAAAAGGTGCTAAAAATGGAGGATGGGCAAAATGACCGTCCAGCGTCAACTTTTTACATACTACTTATTTTCTTCCTGTCCAAATTTTCTGCAGACTGAGGATGAGAGTAAGAAAGAAACATATGCTTGTGGAAGAAAGAAACAGTTGTGGCGCGTACATGGCGCACCAGCCGCCCTCCGATTTTCGGTGGTGCAGCCTTTCCAGACCCATTGGCCCAGCGAGGGAAGCGCGAGGGTCGCGCGGGGCTCGCGGCCCACGAAAGGTGGGCATGGAACGCGCCGCCCACCGACCATGTTTCCTCAATGCGGAGAAGGTATTTCTAGATGAGCGTGAAACATTTTTATATATAAGGGAGATGCTATATATAAGGGAGGGATATATCATTGCGGGGGTGAGAGAGGCAGAGAAATCCTTTGCCAGAGTTTTAAGAAATGAAGGTTATTTATTTATATTTTCTTGCAGTTGCACGACAACTATGTCTCCCTGTTCCCATTCTCAGCTCTACTCAATGCATGTATGTTCGGCCCTGTGGTAAAATACGCTACGATGCAGGTAAGAATTTCAGCCTATAGCTCTGGGCAGGCAAAGTGAGCCGCGCTTATGCCGCGCCTAATGCGCCGCTGGAAATTCGCCAAGGCGAATGGCATGTCGCAATACGCATAATAATCATCATGTAAAAGTTTGATTTTACAATGTGCTGGGTGAAGTTTAATTGTGAAATGCATTTCTTCAAAAGGAAATATCAGGTTGAATTATTACAATGGTCGGTTTATTCATTTATTATTTGACCAGACGACGATCGCCGCTGAGGCGACTAACATACTGCATACTTATATGAAACGTGTGAAACGCAACTTGCATGTTTTTGTAATAAAATTCAACTGCTCTTATGTTGAAGTGATGCGAAAAGGGACTACTTATGCCAAACGCCTGAAACATCGTAGAATTCCGTTTCGTTCACACAAACAAAAAAGTAAACTCGTCTACTTTGCATAATAAGATTGTAAATTGTAGATCACCGATCCAGAAGCGAGCGCTAAAGCATCACTTGTTTGTCAGGAAAAGGTGCAAACAATGTTTGAAGACGCTCTCAAGTTCTACGAGCAACGGAGTAGCATCAATAAAGTAGCAAATTAGTATCGCCTTATGATTTAGTACAGAACTAGTATCGGTCTAGGCCTATGCATCTATTTGACATAACTTTGATATTTTGTTTCCCAGTGACTGTCTGTGATCATTTCCCATCCCATATGTTGATATGTTATGACTATGAATGAAAAAAATTTTCAGAAAACGTTTTTCGAGATAATGATTTCCTTGCAGAGGCCGTATTCACCAACACGCGGGGAGCCCTCCCTGGCCTCCCCAGGGAGCTAAATAGTACGTAGAGAGTGCAAGAGAAGAAGAGATTCAGAGCGCTCGTGAGCTAGGGAGCCCTGGTATCATAGTTCTCTTGCACAGCGATTTTTTAGCACTCCAATGGAAAAATAATAATGGAGAGTCATGATGGTAGTTACACTTGTCAAACAGTTTATTAAAATAGTGATAATTATTATTAAGGAATTTGTTTTGATTAGACAATCAGGCTCCAACGCACGAGACCAAGTTTCCATTATCGGAAAGAGGAGTGAACCATCTTCCACCATAAGTTGTACCGTAGTCAGCGCAAGTGAGCGGATTGTTGAAATTAACATTGAGACTGCCTTGGGTGTACCTGAAATGCAAAAATTACTGTATTACAGTATTATTGTGAAAATACTGTAAAATGTCCAAGGATATGTTTATGTCGTTACCGCACCAAAATCTAAGGTACCATTTGGCTACCTAGGTTTTAGCCACCTTTTCAAGTTCTTTGTCGATGTGGAACTTTAGCTTGTTGAGCCAATAAACTAGTATATACTGTAGAAAAGCTGAAACCGAGTTAGCTATGGTCGTCCGGTAAGTCCGGTTCCTGTTACAAGCGGGACTACCGTTACCTCATAACAGTGACCAGACACTAAATAAAAAAGAACTACGAAGTTTGCCCACCGGTAGCCATTAGGGCATCCACTGAACGTGGCCACTTTACACCAAGTATCCTCGTTGTAGCTGATCACAACAGAAACACCGGTGCCCACAGTAGGTGTAGGACAATCGGCGCATCCTGGAATATATTTATAGGTCTAGGAAAACCTCGAACTTACATACTAATCCTGAAATAAAGTATGCAATATTCTTACGTTTAGACGATAAAAGGGAAGTTGTTGGCAAATACATCCATACATATTTTTTTAAATAAAAAAGACGAATACATATGACTCAAAGCTTTCATTCGATTTCAAGTATATTTCGTGCCTATTTTTACAGACCTTACGGAACTGTATTTATTTATTATTTATGTATTAAATCCTACTCGCTGCATAGCACACTTCCTCCTGCACTGTCACCTTCTCCCCAGCCACTGTGTCCTCCCACTGCCCGGCATTGCAAACGGGAGTCTGTGCCTGGGCGTCGGGCGGGGGAATGAACTTGGTTCCCGATGACGTCACGTATCTGGAGATAACTTGTAATGCAATTTGTCTACACTATTTGTTGAGCCAGCCGATGCTAACTATGCTACTCACCACGTATGTGACGGGGGTTCAATTCCCGCACTTGTACCCTGAGACTAGGACAGAAGTTGAAAACGGTACCAGGGCAGATCCAACTTTAGCTTCTTAACGCAAGTTCAACCTATACCATTAGTCGGAACAACCGTTGCAGAGACAAATACGTAAACCAAAGGTTAGCTTACCGAGGATTGGATTCAAATCAAGTCTATCATTCTGCATACAGCCTCTCACATGTAAATTGAACTTCTAGCTGATCAAGCGTGTCACCTGAGTGTGTCTCCTTCTTCGCAACCATTCGTGGCCGTTTTGCATCCCCCTTCATCTGCATATGTGAAGTGAGTGGTCGACTGGACTTGAGTTGGAGGTGTAGTAGTTTGAGGAATATCGGAGCATCCGCTGCATTCTAAAGGAGGGAAAATACCCTGCGCTCATGATAATATGTTAATTTTATGCCGATCTCCTTTCCAATAGACGAATGGGCCATCAAAAGATATTGGTTACCCCCAATGAACCTACTTTTCTCGGCATATATCGTTTCAGTTACAACTACTCTACTATCGTAGACGTACGAAACGGGCATTGCCGAAACCCCAACACGGAAACATACATGGTTCTATGCTTTTTTTTTCTAAAACAATTCAAGTAGCATACCAGCAGCACAAGCGGCTGAAGTATATGCGGCGCCGTTCGAGCCCACCCAGCTTCCGGATTTGCATGTAAGTGAAGTTACAGAAGTTCCCGCATCACCGGCAAGGATAGAGCCACTGCAGGTGGCGGACAGACAACCATCTAAATATGTTATTGATTTATTTGATGTATTAAATAATTTGTTCAAGCACCAGATCAGAGTTTAGAACTGAGCTGTGATAACTTTGAAATTGGTAACCACGAGCGATCCTATGCCTATCGCATTAAAGCTTGTGCGGTATGTAACGAGAGAGAGAGAGAGAGGGAAATAAATAAATTCGTCACCAGCTCCGGTAGCCACTGTAAGTGCCGTGCAAGTTTTCCCAGCTGGGCATGTCGATTGTGGCAGAGGATTTACGCAGTTGTCGCACACTGAATAAAGGGTTTGACGCGACATATTTGTTTAGTTCGGCCCACCGCAGCTCTGGTAGTCTTATTCTAACGTGCGTCGCCGCACAAGCTCGAAGATCCATTTAATTTTGCATAGATTAGTCAAAAAAACTTGCGGAGTTCGAGGGGTTTGATTAGAAAATCGCGTCCTAGGTTAACACGGCCACATGGTGGAACACGCAGCGAACGCAAAGAAACTCTCGAGATCTGCTAACGCCCACTTACCAGTTACTGGCGGATCAGGATGTTGAACTCGCATACAGCAATATGCAGTCGAGAGTAAGATACTCAATAAAATGTTCCGGTACAATGTCATAGCTGGAAAGTAGCAAAAGTTATAATAATAATAATTTATTACGCACACATACGATTCATGAGAAATTTATGATTAAATTTTAAAGGATGGTAAACATGAAACAACAAAAAATTCTTCACGTTATTCACAAAGATAATTTACACTCGTCACACACACATGAGCTTTCAAAATTATTCGAACAGTCTGTATATGAATTATGGCAGTTATAAGCTATAAAGCTATAATCTCCGCAATAGCACGTCCGGTAGGCGGCGCCAAATGGTTTCTCGCTCAAATTTCTCGCTTATACCAATTCCCGTTTTTCTCGAAGATTTAAATCTTGTCCGGGGTGTCTGAGGTACCCTTTCACCCGGAAAACCAGCCGCATCTTATAAAAGACAAGGGAAACACATTTTTGCTAAACTAGAGGCGATTTTCGGCTCATTCTTTATCTTATATGCTATATTATCGCCACTGCTTCTCTCTCGCATTCTGTCCCTCTCTCGTTCTCCCTCTCTCTCTATCACTCTATTCTTCTCTCGCGACCCCACATCTCTCAGGATATCAAATTTGCATATTATTAGCGATCAAACGCTAAACACTGACGAGACGTTAGCACTGGGGTTCCGTCCGGGTGAGACGCTCTCTGCCACTGTTTTAAAAATGGGATTTTTCACTTGACAAAGTAAGTCCTAAAGAAACAATAAAGGCTTATCTGCCCTGCATTCGCTGTCGCGGATACGTTGACGAAAATACACTTCACAACATTTAGAACCATTTATTGTAACCATATAATGTGTGTAAATAAAAGACCCGTACTAGCTTTATGCGTGCCAAATTACATAAACAATCAAAATACAATTATTATAATCTGGGGGTATAAATTTCGCGTCACAGTAATACAGTAAAAACAGTATTTTAGCATATCTTCATTTACTACAAAAGGAGAAGGCGAAGGTAGAGCAACTTTCAGGACGAAGTTTGGTGAAAAATATGAAAATATTTAAAGCGATATAACATGTTGCCGGAGAAACCTACCAACCAGATTCCAATGTATTCTATGCCACTTTCTGTACGAACAAACCAGAAAAAAAAACCAGAATGAACCCCACTTTGCATAGAATCCATGGTGCAGTTTTCAAACATCCGCTTCAAAACCGAGTGTTATATCGCTTTAGTGAAAGTAAGCCGAAGAAAACAGTTCCTTAGGCCTAGGCTTAGGCTTAGGCTTTCTTGAAGCCTGGCACACCAAGAACTTCCCCGACTGTTACCCGGCCAATGATCTGATTATAGGGTGGAGGATACACATACATATTACGACTGGGGAGACGTCGACGGGAGTTCCTTCTGAAAAGATATTTATTACTTGTTTAAGAAATAATATTATTAAGACTTTAAAGCGGTATAACGGCCAGGAAACGAATGCAAATTACTGCACGACCACTGCACGATGAGTAGACTGATTATGTGAATTTGCATACATCATAGGAAGATGTAAATTACCCAAATACGTTTCAAAAACTGACCATTATTTCTCTATAAGACGAATGCGAAGCACAAATGGGTATACCTACCGGGGAATAAACCATAATCTTTCTCTTAGCACCCGCACCTTTATCTTTACGCTGCATTGCCGCGTTACGTTACGGGGTTTCCAAGTATGGTGAAAACTTACAGTATTTTGGAACTACACGAGAATATTTTTTTAATTTTGCATATTATATATGCAAGTTTCGTGCAAAATATGCTAGTATTGACAGAATCACACTGAATTTTTGGGATATTTTTTTTGGGGAATTTTTGGGAATATTTTTGGGATAATTAAACTGAATAAAAATTCACTCACAAGTTAACCAGTGGAAAAGACGGCGACTCGTCCATTTTGTTGTAGTCTCCATTACCCCATATTGATTGCAAATTAGCATAATTAGCATACGAATTATCGTTTGTAGACGCGGAAGGCTGAGAAGAAACGGCAGTCTTCACATAATACTGTGCACTTGGATAGGATGCGGAAGAAGCGGAATCATAACAAGAGACCGATTCCGCGCAGTGGGAATAGCTGAAGATTAAGTAATCATAATTACACTATAATGCTATAACATGTATTATCGATTGTTCCTGCAAAATGACCCGATACGGTAGTTTTTTTACCTATACCTGAAGTTTTATGTTAATTTTTCTGCTCTGAAGACGACTTGGACTATAAAACTGTATTCTGGTAGTCAGATACATAAATACATCGTATGTGACTAGAGCTCGGCGCGCGCTGCGCGCGCGCCTCGCTCTAGCGATATGGCTTTAGCTTGAGCTTTTGATTTTGATAAGTTAACTATTTCAATTTTTGAAGTTATAACGAGATTCTCACTTTGGTCGGTTAGGATTTTCGGAGATTCGGAGTGCGCATTTTGATTTAATCGGATTTTATATCGGCGGACCTTCGGTCGGCCTTCGCTTGCCCGACGTTCACTATGCTTTAAATTTGATCTTCGTGTGCAATGTTACCTTTGAGCTACGGTGAGGCTTGCACGCCGACTTAGTTTTAACGTTATAGATTCTGAGGCAGAATCGTGAATGTTGGCCCTGTCTTTGATGCAGCTTCGCTTGAGTATTGAAGTCGATTTGCGTGGTAACTTTGGGCCACGGTGAAATTTGCGCGCCGACCTATTTTTGACGTCATAGATTCTGAATCCGGAGCGTGTTCGAGAAACTGTCTCTGATGCATGCTTCGCTTCAGTATTGGAGTCGATTTGCATCGTTACCTTTGATCTACGGTGAACTTTGCACGTCGACTTGTTTTTGACGTCATAGATTCTGAATCAGAAGCACGATCGAGAATCTGTCTCTGATGCATGCTTCGCTTCAGCATTGGAGTCGATTTGCATATATACTTTTGATCTACGGTGAACTTTGCACGTCGACTTATTTTTGACGTCATAGATTCTGAATCAGAAGCACGATCGAGAATCTGTCTCTGATGCATGCTTCGCTTCAGCATTGGAGTCGATTTGCATATATACTTTTGATCTACGGTGAACTTTGCACGTCGACTCATTTTTGACGTCATAGATTCTGAATCAGAAGCGCGATCGATAATCTGTCTCTGATGCGTGCTTCGCTTCAGCATCGGAATCGATTTGCATCGTTACTTTTGATCTACGATGAACTTGGCACGTCGACTTGTTTTTGACGTCATATATTCTGAATCAGAAGCGCGATCGATAATCTGTCTCTGATGCGTGCTTCGCTTCAGCATCGGAGTCGATTTGCATCGTTACTTTTGATCCACGATGAAATTTGCACGTCGACTTGTTTTTGACGTCATAGATTCTGAATCAGAAGCGTGATCGATAATCTGTCTCTGATGCGTGCTTCGCTTCAGCATCGGAGTCGATTTGCATCGTTACTTTTGATTTACGGTGATCTTTGCACGTCGACTTGTTTCTGACGTCATAGATTCTGAATCAGAAGCGCAATCGAGAATTTGTCTCTGATGCACGCTTCGCTTCAGCATTGAAGTCGATTTGCATCGTTACTTTTGATCTACGGTGATCTTTGCACGTCGACCTGTTGTTGACATCATAGATTCTGAATCAGAAGCGCTCATTCGAGAATCTGTCTCTGATGCGTGCTTCGCTTCAGCATTGGAGTCGATTTGCATCGTTACTTTTGATCTACGGTGATCTTTGCACGTCGACCTGTTGTTGACATCATATATTCTGAATCAGAAGCGCGATCGATAATCTGTCTCTGATGCGTGCTTCGCTTCAGCATCGGAATCGATTTGCATCGTTACTTTTGATCTACGGTGAACTTGGCACGTCGACTTGTTTTTGACGTCATATATTCTGAATCAGAAGCGCGATCGACAATCTGTCTCTGATGCATGATTCGCTTCAGCATCGGAGTCGATTTGCATCGTTACTTTTGATCTACGGCCAACTTTGCACGTCGACTTGTATTTGACTTCGAAAATTCTGAATCAGAAGCGTGATCGACAATCTGTCTCTGAAGCATGCTTCGCTTCAGCATTGGAATCCATTTGCATCGTTACTTTTGATCTACGGTGAACTTGGCACGTCGACTTGTTTTTGACGTCATATATTCTGAATCAGAAGCGCGATCGAGAATCTGTCTCTGGTGCATGCTTCGCTTCAGCATCGGAGTCGATTTGCATCGTTACTTTTGATCTACAGTGAACTTTGCACGTCGACTTGTATTTGACTTCGAAAATTCTGAATCCGTGCGTCATAGATCGATTCTAACTGTTGATTTATTTTGGACGTGTCTCAAAGACGTCCACACCAAAGTCTCACGTCTGATGCTTAAACTTTATTTTTTGGGGTCAAAGTCCCCCTTTGGAAGATTTTTTATTTTGTTTTATCGATTGATGACGTCATTGAATAATTCTGAATGCATATTTTTCATGGATTCATCGGAGTGTCTTCAACACCAGAGTCTCAGATCGATATCTCAATTTTCATTTTTTATTAAATTTTACATTTTTGGGCAGTCACGTGGCTTTCGGACGTCAATAACTTTGTTAATATCGATCGATATCGATTTTTTTGACAAACTCGTTTCTCACAGATTTATTTGCTCCCCATATATGGAGGTTCTGGATGTCGTGCTCAAGATTCATTTTTTGGCACTTTGCCAAGGCTCACTACTGTGCAGGCCTTCGAAGGACTGATGTCGATAATCGGGAAAAAGCGTTTTCTTATTTTTTGCTAAGGTTCACGTAGCCACCGTGGCTAAGGGCTAGCTGAACGTTAACTGGAAAATCTGGAGCGTTCGTGACTGACTGACTGACAGAACTCGTCTATATAAGAAGGCTAATGTGATATCATACGGACCGAAAAGAGGACGCGAATACTAGAGTAAATACATAAACATAGATAAGAAATGCAGCAAACATTGAAAATGTAACGAAACAGGTTATATCTACTATTATACATTGTTTAATTGAAAAATGTTAACAAAAGCAACAGTACTTTAGGGTAATAGTACAAATAGCATAAGATTTTGATTTTATTTATATTCAACTTCTTTTGTAGGTAGCTATGTTATGTATCCGTACTTTTCTTGTGAGCCAGATTGTTAACAGATTATATCACAAATGATCATATTCAATAAAGTAGCAACTAAACATATGTAGTTCATTAAAAAAATCTAGCATCCCGTTCCAATATTTGATCACAGTATTCGTAATAAAATATTTTATTACTATTTTCTTTTCATAAATTTCTTGGTTGAGAAAGTTTTTATTACTACCGGATTAAACCAATAAAGAATAATGTACAGGGATCATAAAGATAACATCAAACGCACCAATAGAAATCAAAAAGTGTCAGTCATAATCGAAAAATTATAAATAAATCTCGGAGATAAAATTGAAGGGGAAGAAAAAAAAATTAAAAAAAAATAAAACAATAAGATTTGAATTAATGCCATTTCTGAGCCAATACGGCCAAAATTTCAGCCTTTTGCCAAGGGAGTTCACTCGTTCGCAGCGTATGCAATAGATAACAGCATTGTCATAGCTAGATAAGCTTTAATGGTTTAGTCACGGCAACATACAATCAAAAAGCGCCATATTTCAAAAAAAAGTTTTAAAACGACAAGGAAGCACTCTAAAAATGTCCACTGTCTTTCTATTTTCAGCAAGAAGAAGACTTTTTATGTTTAAGAGTTATAAATAACTTTGTTTGTTACGCAGCTTAAATTTATGTAATTAGAAAAATAAAGAACCTATATTCTAAAACAAAGCTGATCCTTTTAGAATAATGCATATAAAATAAAATATACTGCTCGCAAATGTCAAGATGTTTAGCTTGAAAAATCATAAATATTGCCTTCTGTCTGTGAACGCAAAAAAAAACAATTAGAGCAATTAGCGTGAAAAGCCTAGACGTTCCTTTTCTTTGCAATCTTTCAAAATCTCCGGAAAAGAAGAAATGTTCTAATTTACTAAAATGTTCCGGCGTTCACGAAGTATAAAGGGCTTCGAGGAGAAACATAGCAGAATAGAATACCTTCTACAATTTGTACTCGCGCTGAAAAATTTAACCAAAAAGTACCGCACAATTGAAACATTTTGTGCAGGACATACTAAAATACAAAATAGAATAAAATAAAATTTATTAATATAAAGATTATAATACAATTCGAACTGAATTCTTTAACACTAATATTATAAAAAATTCAAAAAATATTTATTAACATTATTATTGTGATAAGATTTTTTTGGGAACTAAAAAACATTGAACTGTGAAACAAAAATAAAATGCAAATGCAAATCCAATGTTGATTTCACATATTTTGGGGCTCATATTTTGTACTATGCGCGTAATATTATAAATTCCTGCACATTTGCTTTTGCTTTTTATTTTTTATTTTCATCTGTAGTTGCAACGACTCGATGAAAAACATGCACTTGTTTTTGATTTTCTTTGTCACATGATAATTTTGTTGTCTAACATGTTTGTTTCACACTGAAATAAAGGAGACTCAAAGGTTTTCTTCAAACAATAAACTGCTTTCTTCCATTTTGCAGCCTTTCTTTTTTTATTATTATGCACATTACTTAACGTTTATTATTTCATAATAAACTATATCAATATTAAAATGTTTGTGCAAATTGCACAATGAGCATTAAGGCCGCCCTTACAACTAGCAAAATTTTACGATTTTGCAATACAAATTCATATATTAATATTGGTCTCACTCTGAAGATACATAAGATTAAGGAACATAATAAGCAACATTGAGTTTTTCACAATTTAGATTTAATATGACAGGAAGATATTAAATTCATAATTTTTTCCTTGTAAATAACAATTTGTAAAGAAATTTTAGCACTTATTAAAAGCTGGGTTCAAAAAGTAGATTCAAAAAAAAAAATCTGTAATATAACACTGATCCTGATAAAACTCAGACAAATCCTGATGAAACTGCGCGGCGAAAACGTGGCGTTGGTTAGGCGGTTTTTTGGAAGCGCGGCGAGATGTAGGCTAACCTCGTTCCATAGTCGCGCAGCAGAATTTCCTCCGTCTCGCACAACAAAAGTTTCACGTTGCTGCAGTGCGTCAAGAGAGACTCGACAAATACTGGTAATTATTTCTTTGGATATTCACTGAATAGCTGCTCTGGGCCTGGGCCCTGGGGCATTTCACTTCTGAATTTGGAAGACAATAATGTTTTGAACCAGAGTTGGCACCCTGGGGTTATGCTAAATATCTAACCCATGGCACATGGGCTACAAAGCAACTTTTTTCTTCTAAATTCGTAGGGCTAAAGAGAAAGAGAGACAAAGAGAAAGAGAGAGGGAGAGAGAGAGAGGTAGTCTTCTATTGTAAAAAAAATATTGTAAAAAAAATATTAAAAAAAATATATAAAAATTAAATACAGAAGTCTTAAATTAAAAATATTTTCGGAAATAACAATTTTTAATTACACTCATTCAAGTTTCTTAACGATTTTACAAGCAAGTGATGGGAATGAAATCACTGAATTGCTAAAAGGAAGTATTTTTTGCTGAAGAAAAAAAAGACTGTTTTCCTTCCATATATAACAGATCTAGCAATCTAGCTCTTCTGTGACTTATGGGGTTTGCAAGTATGACAGAACTTTCTTATTTCTAAAAATTTACCGCATCTTGGAACTACACGAGAATATTTACAGGCAGTTTTAGCGTCCGGTAACCACAGGAACATTACCATGCTATATACAAAGGAAACTTCATGCAAGTGAAACGTGCACTCAATTGCAAAGCACTGCCCGATTGCTGTAGGTGGTAATTTGATATCAATCTAACGCCAATCGGCACATTCTGTAAATTATTTATTGTAAATTTGGTAGCGAAGCTGATTGTGTTCTCGTTGTATTCATTGTTAGCTTATAGCTGACAGGGCAATTATAGTCTTCAATACCCAAGAAACATTTCGTTTACCCCGAAAGGAAAACGTCTACATTTATAAAATACAAATTTAAAAATTTAAAACAGGTTTCTAAAGAAAACCTACCTACTATTAGACAACAAGCTTACAATTAGCGGCGCAACCAATATTCCCTCATTATATAAAACAAAACAAAAAATAGACAATAAGAAAATTAACGTGGTATGCATTCGAGTGCCTTGAGTTGACATAATACCGCCGTTTTTTTATTAGTTATATACTTAATTTTTTTTGTTACACGTTTTTTATTGTGTAGCTGCTATATAATGAATGGCCTTGTGAGAAACAATAATAAAAATTATTTTGTGTGAACTGCGTAAGAGTTCATACAAAGGACGCTCACTTCAAATTCACCCTTTCGTATGTGTTGAAAATTTGCATAGATAACGTTGAAGCGCTAACCGACCGGTTAAATTAATTATTTTCTGGTAATAGCAAATCACTTGTAGAATAATGTAAATAATGATTTTCGAAAATCCGAAAAATTGAGCCTTTTTTACGTTGGTTCAAGCAATCATTCTTATTACGTACCTTCGCTTATTTTCAACATTTTTACTTTCAAAGATTGTCGAAAAGATTGTTTTCCCGAAGAAATAATAATTTGATTAGATCGAGAAATTGATTTAGCGAAAAGTACTTATAAGCAATTTACTTTTTTTTTTATGTACTTTGGTGTGCTTTCTTGTTCTTTGCGTATAAATATAAAATTAGCGTTGACGATTAACATACGCACAGGGCGTGGTATATAATTACTACAAAAGTATACGTAAGTAAAAGCTGTGCAGGCTTATTTATTCTCTGATGTCAGACATAAGAGATAAATTGCGAGTTCATTAGGATAAAATAGCTGAGAAACGCTGGCGCAAAAATGCGTGCTCAGTGCGTAGCGACAATCTGGCGAAGTGCGGGGCAAAATGTTCGCGCATCGTCGAGATTTCGCGCTGTCTTTGCACACATCCTCGCGCCCACCAGTCTTCCGCCGCATCAGCGCCCCGGGAAAGATAACATGCCACAAGATCAGCTGTCAAGATATAATAATGTAAGACAAGCATTTCAGTACTTTTACATACCAATATATCAAAACATATGATACAAATTGACAGATTAGTTTGGAAAAGGGACGACATTTCGTCAATTTTCTAATTAAAAATGTCAGTTGTCTGAAATATTGCTTACAATAAGAAATTGTGATATATGCGTATTTATGGCAAAGAAAGAAATTAAAATGAAATTTACGTCAAATTTTAATAAAAGTATTTTTGCTTACATAAAACAATGAATGGGTAATCAAAATATATCTTGATGAATATTACAAAAATAATATACTTATAGAGCCCTACTCAATCTTAATATGTTTGCAAGCGGCAAGCAGCTATAAATTATGTGTAGATCATTTCTTTGAGATGGCCATGTGAAACTAATTAATTAGTATAATAGAAGCCAAATCAAGAAGCTTCTAGAGTCTGAACTAATACGCAAAAATTACGTAATATTATATTTACGTAGTTGTTTGGGTGCGATAATCGGCTTCAGAACTTAAGCCGTAGAACTTAAGCTGCTTTTTACGCTTGTCGCCTTCTTATATTGGGAGTTTTCAAAATACAAGTTTATTAATAACGCAAGGATATATTATGTCATCCTCCGATTGTCCCCACTGCAAGGTATTTGACGGTGCGTAATTCGTATCTACCCACACCGTAGAAACCGTCAGTTCAGCTTATATCTCATGAACATTTATGCTTATTTTTTCAACAAGATACGTTCCATAGCTAGGCGTTCCTCGTACGTTC
>JAANDG010001026.1:0-25103 GCA_036852015.1 Pelodera strongyloides | reverse complement strand
AAGTGTCTCTCGTGCAGCATCCTGTCCTCTCGTTTCTCTGATTCTGTTCCTGATTCAATCCGCATTTTCTTTCTACACATGTGACGTCTTCCGTCGACTCGCTACACGATTCAGCACTGAAATATTGATCAATAAATAAATGATAATTGACCAATAAATCAATAAATCAATCGATAATTTGATCATTTTTAGGCTAGGTTACTATGTAAATGTGCTATGTATGTTGCAAACCGGGTTGTAAGTTGTACAAGTTAGAACGGGGATTATTCCAACTAATTTTGTTATAGTTTATCAAAACAAAATTATGTTTCGGAAAAAATGCTGACTTGAGCGATGATTTTTTTTTAGATGGTTGATGTAAAAATCAATAGCCAGAATAAAAAATAAAAATGCAAAAATTCTGGGTGCTTCCGGTTTTACTTGTGTTTCTTGTGATCATTTGTATATTCTGCTGTTTAAACAAAACTTTTACAGGAATAATTTGCTCTTTGTTATTAAAGCGATGTAACGTAAAGTTTTTGAAACGTGTTCTGGACGACTGCATTCCCATATGTTGTATGCAAATGAACATAATCAGCAAAAAAATCACAGAGTATCAGCGCAGTTATTTGCATACACTACATCGGAATACAACGTTCGGCATACGTTTCAAACGCGATCAAAATTCAAAATTAAAGATCAGAAAATACGCCAACTACCCACTGCCAAATGAGTAGGTACTACTGTATGATAATCGCATTAATTATTTTTTAGGAGAAATTACGCAGGGCCCCACCAAAAAGCATTCACTTCGAAAATTTTTAAAAAGTTTCCCAATTTTGTGTTTTAATTTATTTCATTTAACACATTGCCAATGTTAGTTTTATTATTAATGAAACGAAAAGAAAAGGAATTGTAAAGTGGAACCACAAATGGTAAAACTTCATACAATTATTTTTATCCAATTAAGAAAAATTCAGAAAATAAATGAAAAATTAGAATAATAAAAACACAGTACACAATGACATGGACATCGCTGCATGCAAAAAAAAAAACTACACGGACAAATGTACCGGGAAAACACACCGACATTAAATATACAGTTTGTAGTTTGTTTATCGATTTATTGATTTTACGTCGATTTATTGATTAACGTCAGGAAAAACATAATCTTCTGTTTGATCTCTAGACAGAGTGGAACTACATTATTTTTAGCGTACCATTTTTTTATTTTTATTAGCAATTCATTATTATGTTACCGAGACAGAAAAACCTCATAAGTACGACAAATATTTTTCTTATGATGAATCTTCACTCCGTCCAAACAGGTCACCAGTTCGATTCCTCTGCATGGCATCTTTTTGCACAGTTTTTTGTTGAGTATCTATACCGAGCGTCTATTCGTATCCTATGGCATTTGGCACGCTTATCTTCTGGCTGAGTTCGGCATTGCTTCATAATCTACACTTTATATACACATTCATATGTAGGTTTTTTACACAAATACACACATCAAGAGCACACAAAAAGGAGGATAAAAATAAAAAAAAAGCAAGTAGAATGATTTGATTACATTGCAATGGCTGCCCACGGCGGCTGGTGGTGGTTTTGGCGGATAGAGGTTTCGTGAAGTCGTTTACGCTCGACTTCTAGAGCTCGACGCAGGAGACGACGTTGTAGGAGACAGTCGGCTGCTGAAAATAGAATCTTAATTTTTTTTCTTTATATTTTTTGTTTCGTTACTTCTCCATTTTTCTTGCTTTTTTTTTGCTTTCTTTGGATTAATTTGGGAGTTTATTTTAGAGTTCATTTTATCATTGACAACGCATATGTAGGATAATATTCATTTAGTTATCTACGTAAATATTCAACTTTTGTGTGTTTTACCGAAATAAGGACTAATACCAAAGTCCCAAGGAGAGTTGCATCTCTCAAAAAGGCATTGAAGCTCTGGTTCAATCATATCCATAAGGGAAACCACGTACCTGAAACAGGGCTGCTATTCCTCTCGCGATGGTTCAGCGTAAGTTCATCTCCATGTTCCGATGGGAAATGTGAGTGTGACAGGTTGAACAGGCCGGGCAGGTTTGGACAGGAGACTAAAATAAGGATATGATGGTAAACTTGAATGGTTAATAAGTCAATGGGCAGCTCATGGAACAATGAGCTTGAGGTCCAAAGTTCTCCCATCTCCCGGTAATCACCACTATGCTGATGTGTTTGGTGTGCAGCGTATTCTTATGAATTCGGGCTGTTCAGTGATGGTTAGTGACGAGCGGTAGGTGTTGCTCAATATGCGTAGTTCATGATCTAGAGCGTGCTCCTTTATTGTGGTGTATGGTCGAAAGCTTGTGCCTTGTTCCTCAGAGCTTCTGAATTCTGAACAAAATACTTGCTCGGTGTATTCAAGAACCACATACGAGTAAGTATTACCCTAATTACCTACTTCTACAGTACTCCAATAGCCTGCTTACATGTTCTCATCCTCCTCAGTCGTGGTAGACACTCATCGTGTGTCTCCTCGTCTTCCCTCTCCACAATGGCCACAGTCTCTCGTTCGTGACTCTGCTTCTCTTCTAAATGTCCCTGACTTCCTCTGCCACTGTCGTTGGTTGTCGATGGCGATTTCCGACTTCTTGCTGAAAATGGGGTAATAAATTTTTTGAAAAGAGATCAAAGAACGCTCAAAAACAAACTACAAAATCCCTTCAACACTTCATAGTTTACACATTTTTTTCCAGTGCGTGGGTGTCGACATATGTGCGCGCGTGTGAGTATGTGTGCATGAATTTGTGTATGTGTCTGTGCGCGCATATGTGTAGATAAGACTACTTGAGCCTACCCTGACGTGTACACAAACTTTAGACCGCTAAGTTGAAGCACCGGTTATACTGTTTCGCAATAGTGTCCCGCTTATTGACAAATCAAGCTACACTCATTTTTCCACTAAAACTTTCTCTGAGTGTTGAAATACGATATGCGGTTAAAACTCAACAAGAACCAGATTGCACATGCTAGATCCCCTTGAAACGTTCTTTGGTTTCCTTTGCCAAAAGTTTGTTTCAAAAAAAAAAACGTGAACCTATCACCCGACAATTCTGGTTCTACTACAAACAGTCACATGGAAATTTTAAGGCAGTATTGTACCTAGTGCCTACTCTGGGAAATTTGCAAACGATACTCACATCCTATGTATCCTATGCAAATTTGGAGCCGGAAGCTTCGGACGGGCACCAACATTTCCAAAGAATACATAGGAAATGCGTATCATATGCAAATTTCCCAAAGTAGGTACAAACATACGATCGCTATCGCGGCGTGTTTTATTAGATACTGTGCAGTGCACATGCACCAGGTAATGTAGTATTCAATTTACATTGAACTATTAAACTATTAACTAACCATAAGTAGAGTTACGGTACCCTTCTTGCCCCAAATTGTGAAAATGTTATGCAGAAAAACGTGTGCCATGTCGTGTATAACTTCTAGGATTAAGCTGCCTGAGGGAGTAAATAAAGATCATTGCGAAAGCTGCTCCCCCAACGAGAAATTTTCGTATAAACACAATATATGACCTTTGCCTAATTGCTGGAGACTTTTAGGCTTTCAAAAACCGGTTGTTATATCGCTTTAATTATTGCAGGTGAATGTTTCCATGCTCAGGGCTAACTTCCATTTTTTCGTCCGTACAAAAAGCCCATCAGAAATTGTGTTAATAAACCATACGATGAATTGAGGAAATATTGGCTTAAAAGTGTTTCCGAGTAACCATAAAAAGAGCTCATTTCCAAGCGTTGTTGGAATAATAATTGGATCATTATTCTTATTATGCCATATATGGTTTCCTCGAATTGCTAGGACAGAAAATTGCGTAATTGACTTTACCATTACCCCCCCCCCCCCCCCCCCCCCGCGGAATACACCTTAACGACCGTCCCTTTACTCACCAAAAGTGGTCTCGCCGGGAAGTTCGATGGAATGGGTACTTTGCGTCGACTCAAGTTTCCGGTCTTTATCCTTACGGCCGAATAATCTGCAAAGAAGATATTGATTAGAAGATGAGGACATTATTCTAGATTGGAAGATAATACAAAACCCTGCACTGTTTTCTAGTCAAGTCATACGGTGACATCAAAAAAGGCCTTCACCCACCACCTTTCTTTAATCTGCAGGAAAGGGTAAACGATCCCTTGTTCTAAAATTATCTGGAATCATATATGTTGTTCCGCGGCGTGTGCGCGAACCGTGCCAGAAACGTGCGCAAAAACATTGCGAATGAATAGCTCACTTACTTTGCCTTGATCGACGCGAAAGCTTTCTTGGTCGGAGAGTGGGGTGGAGAGTGACGCATCGGTGGCGATACTGTTTCTAAAAAATTAAGTAAACAAAATAAACACGAAGTCAATTATCCAGCACTAAATACCGTATGCCACACGTTCGCTTACGAAGAAAAAGGGTATGAAACAGTATAATTACCTAATGCATAAAATACCGTACGCCAAAAAACGCTAACCTCTATTGCTGCTCTCGCTGTCTGCCCTCTGTCTGCCCACATCTAACCCGCTATCGGCGAGTTGGCGATTTTGTTGGCGAAGCGTTTGCAACAACGACATGCGCCGCCTCCTTGGCTGACCATAGAAGGAGCTACAGTAAGAACCGGCAGCGATATCCTCGTTTACATCAGCTGAAAGGAAAGACAAATTAAGATTCATACACAATGCTTACGTTTCAATTAGTTCACCTCAGTTTTACTTACCACTAGGTCGCATATCTTTTTCTTAAAGGATCGCATTCACTTCAAAATCATCATTTTGCTTCGAGTTTACTTGAATTTAGTAAAGAATAAAGAAAAATACTTTACCAAAACCGAATAATTTGAATTCCAATTCGGGGAGTGAACAAGTAGCAAAGTAGTTCTACTTAACTACCGCGGGATTATGAAACGTGTAGTGATATGCCTGCAGAGCCTTGCACTATATGTAAAAATATAATATGCAGATATTTGCCGAAATAATTTGCATACTCCCAAACGGGAAGCAGCTGTATGAGCACGTTTCGTGATCCTGCGGTAGCTTAGTAGAACTACTTTTCTACTTGTTCACTTCCTGAGTTGGAATTCAAATTATTCGGTGTTGGGAAATTATTTGTCTCTATACTTTACTAAATACAAGTAAACTCGAAGAAAAACGCTGATTTTGTAGTGACTGCGATCCTTTAAAGGGAGAGGCCCACGAGAAAAAGGTTTTCCTCAGTTTACTTGCACAGAATGTCCGGAATTTCAGAAATATTACTGTGAAACCGCACTTCTTTGCACCTAGAACTCACAGAGTTATTCCCCGGCAAACAGTTCGGTCAGATACCGTAGTCAGAATCAATTTTGCGCTTGTAGGGCATTACAAGATTGGAAACGCCTTGTTATAATCGTAGGAATGATCTTCATTCGTTTAACCATTATTATGAAGAAAAAGAATGCTAATGGATGGATTTAAACCGTAAAAACGTTTCTGACTACGGTATCTGGCCGAACTGTTTGCCGTGGAATAATTCTGTGAGTTCTAGGTGCAAAGAAATGCGGTTTTCACCGTAACATTTCCGAAATTCCGGACATTCTGTGCAAATAAATTGAAGGAAAGCTGTTTCTCGTGGGCCTCTCCCTTTAAAGCGGCACAACAGCCTGTTTTTGAAACATATGATGTACAACTGCTCTCCTATGTATTTATCTAGCGCGAATTGAGTTCGTTTTTTATTCTAATCATACTCATTTGCATACGTTGCATGGTCTCAAAAACCGTTTCAAAAACGGCTGCTATACCGCTTTGTCAGGTGTTTTTGTTTATCTTTCAATAAAACTTTTCGATGTATTATTTATATGTTATCGGTGGTCATCCTTTAGCAAAATCACTCGGTACCCTCGTTCAAGCCAAGTTGCTGAATATTTCATATAAACACGTTGAACACGTACGTACGTAAGTTGCGCTCAGCAAAACAATCTGTGTTTTGGATAAGCGTTCCTTGAATGTTAAATTGCCCCACGTGGTTTGTGCCTCCTGCGCATCCTCTATGTTATGCGTGTGCTTGAATCACAAACTTGAATAGTAACAAAAGTTCTAATTTTCTAATTTTCAACGAGTGAATATATGGTAATTGATGGCTTGAATTTGGCAAATTATGCTTAGGTATTTAAATCCCTATAGAATTGCCAAATACCTAAGGGAATAAGTCGCCTAACAAAACCTAAGAGAAAATGGATAATGGCTCTTAGGTTTTTTGTAGCCAAAAGCATCGCTGCATATCCAACATGCAACTACGGAATACACAAAGCCGAGCCCGGAGCTCTAATTAATTATATTAATTTGCTTTTGGTCCTTTATACATAACGTCACTAAGACCTTACGCTAATGCATATAAAACATTCCCAGCCATAATGCCTAGTTCACCCCTCCTCCGCAGATTTCCTTACGCTTTTTTCACGAACAATTGTCTAATTAGGTTTGCAAAATAAAGGGGGAACTAGCTACTAATTGCTTTAATCGTTGCGTATCCGTGTGCGAACCTCAAGGACGCGTAGGGTCGTTAAATAATTACTAATTATGAAAAATGGGTAATTAGCGTAATGGATATCAGGTGCTAATCTAATCTAATGAATGTTTGGAACGCGGAACTACATTATGTTTTGGGATTTCTTTCCGTATTGCATATTCAATAAGTTTGTGACCACAAGGGTGATGAAATGACCAATTAGCATAGTGGTCCTAAAATTAGAATAATAAAAATTAATATTTTAGGCATAACACGTGGACATGTGCAACTACATATATACTGGACAATGATTTTATACATATTTTCCACGCCAAAAAGGAGCACCAATTGCGTATAACACAAGGAAAGCAGCTCTAAAGCACATGTTTCACAAACCACGTAACGTACCGCTTTAAACACCACATTCGCTAGCTACGCTCGTACCTCTATGGAGATGGTACCCTTCTGATCTTATCAATGCCAAGAAACAGTCCCCAACGTGTCAAAATATTGACAAACCAAAGGAATTTTATTGTCAGTATTTTCCATATCCATCTTCTGTCTCGTGGTGTGAAATCCCCCAAGATCGCTCTCTAATACAAACACTCTCCTACGGATCTGTGTACACAAATGCCAGACGAATGCTTCAGATTACATAGAAGAGTGCTATTTCAGTCGGACTGATACAGCACAAGTCTTACCTAGAATAGACCGTTACTACACAAGTACTAGCCTAGAATATATATGTACTAAACCTTAATGAGTCCTGTCGTGTCCAGAATAAGATCACATGATCGAAAAAAAAACCTCTGACTGATCACAGAGATATTCGAAACCGGTTTTGAGTAAACGAGGTTGAATTACATATCAACATATACCGGTTTGATGTATCTGAACAAGTAACCACCGTAGGTTTCGTAGGTCTTTCACGAATGCCGGCATGGTCACTGAATCATTTTTCGGTGACGAAAGTCGACTGGTCCGGATCACTTGACGTGAGCATTTGGAGACCAAGTTGACGACGGTTCCAACAACGAAGCGTAGACTTTGGACGTTGCAAAACGAACTGTGGTCAGCTGGTGACAATGGTCACCAAATGGTCATCCGCCAGTTGTTCAACAATATCCTCTCAATGGTTTGTAGTAACACCATCCTGATCCATGACACTAAATTGCTGCTTGGTCAAAGCTGTTTTCTCGCTCTGAACCGAATCAGCAAGTGGCTGGAAGAAGGCAATAGAAGAGAGCAGGCACTTTCGAGGCGGGTACGACTATTTACTGTGTGTCAAGTTCACAAGATAACGACTTCGTTCGATTCGGTTGAGAAGCATGCGGTCCTCAAGTACACTATTTCTATGATAGCTGAGTGCGCCACGGCAGTTAGGTGCCCGTTCGTCAAACAAGGGGAGTCATTTCACCCATGCTTTCCAATTCGGTGGTTATAAACGACTTCGTCCGACGATGTGGTTCTTATAGCCAAACCATGTACACTTACGAACTAATTATAAATGCCCGCAGTGGATGGGACTTTCCGTATTTGAAAAATTCAGCACAGACCGAATGTCTGTCTGGAAGTCTTGTATGTTAGTCATTGAAAGCCAACCGCATTTTTTTCTAAATTTTACTTGTTGGAGCGTAAAGCGAAATACCAGGCGGCGATTTTGCTCGAAATGCATCGTAGAAATGATCCACGCAAATTATTCAAGTTCGCTGCGAATTTAAGCTCGTCTTCAATTTTTTTTATTCTAATTTGTGTTCATTTGCATAGCATAAGCTGCATAAGAATGCTGATGTACTCGATGTGTTTCAAAAACCGGCCGGTATTTCGCTTTAAGTTTCAAAAATTACAGAGTACTCGCTTTGCCCTACACTCCACTCATACACAAAACGGAAATTGAATACCCGCGGGCCATTTAATAAAGACCTTATAAAGCCCTTTTTTGATAGCTATTTACATTGAAGTGCACAAATGTATTCAGAGAAGCCGCCGTCGGAATACAAACTCGCCGGCAAATTGAATAACTTGAACAAACAAACTTTGCCCTTCAAAATATACTCAACTTTTCATAAATAGAATTTGTAGTCCAAAAAGGACACGTGCGCTTCCACAAAACTAGTGTGTTTAGTGGTGAAGCACTGCAGTTTTTAGGGAGTGGTAAGAAAACTCGAAATCAGCGCTCATGCGAAAAGCGCGGGCGGCGAGGGCGCGGAGGGTGCGCCTGGTACGCGCGAGGGATGCGCACAGTTTTCTAGTAATCGCATAACGCACCTAAGGCACATTCGCGGCTGATGTGCCACATAATTGTTCTCCATTAATATTTCCATTAATATTATCACCTTATTCTCGAAAGGGAGCCTCGTGGTGTGCTCTTTTTTTGGAGATGTTTTTTTACGGATTACTTGGCCTTTCGTCTTCTCTCTTTCGCAACGCAGATAATAAGCTTGATTTGTTGTTAGTCTAGTTTTCTTCGCTGAAAGATGACCCTCTTGTTTGCAGCTTGCAGAGCACAGAGAAATGTCGTGTAATTTCTTTAAGGCAATTAGCCAATTATGTGGTGAACATGAGACGAGAAGCAACGAATAACTACTGTAGCTGCAGTGCAACTTGGGTTTAGCTGCATCATGCATCATGGTCATTTACGCGTCCATCTGTAGTTGTAGTCTGTTATCTTTTAGGCAGTTATTATTTTGTTCCATGGCAAAAACTTTGCGGTTAACCTGTCTCTCGCCGCACACCTCGCCATATCGTCGCCAAACTCTCGCCAGATTCTCGCGCGCTACAATTTTTCGTAAATATGCAAATTTCTTACCGCTGGTCCCCCTTCTCGCCAGTCTCTCTCTGATGGGTACATGTGGGGCAACTGGTGAACAGAACGGTTCTGAAATACAAATAGAAATTAGATATACAAAACAAATTCCCATTTTGACACTTGATACAAGTCAAAACACTATAGTTAATTTCTTTTTTTTCTTTTTTTACTTTTTGTGCAATAAACCCTCACATGTATCACGTGGGCGTTCAACATAAATTGTATTATTATGTTTTGGTGAAAATAATTTTGCAAAAGCGTATTTTATTCCTCGCAGAGGTACAAACCACACGAATACAATTCGTATTGTTGTGTATGTAGTCTAAGAGGAGTGTAAATAGGGGAAATTCCCTGTACTTTCTATGTACATATGATACACTAACTAAAGGTTAATCAGTGTTGCTTGTTTGAAACAACATATCCCCTCTGCCCACGCAAAACGGACAAATCTGGACAAACGCCTACATATTATTGTATATGCAAATGCAAACCTTGTACCATTATGTGCCCTTCTGGCACTGAAGGGCGCAGTAAAGCATCCTTAAAATAATGTGCCCTGTCGCTTTAATAATAACACCCATTGTTTAGCTACATAGTGCGTAATGTTGCAGTTACGTGCCCCAGAATTTAAACAGATCTAAATATGGATAGATCCTGTTTTGGACGTTAATTGTCCTAATTGTTTAGTTGGACAATTGAATGATATGCAAACGCACTTCCTTGTACAAAATTAGGTCACTTTTCTTGGAAATAGCTATTTTCATCTAACAATAAGCGAGCTAAAAAATAGCAGAAAATAGCCACTTTCCGGGTTTTATCTCGCTTTTGTTTACTTCTTCGAAAGAAGGAACGAGACAATACTTTCAACTTTCAACTGGCAAAAATCGTCAACACTTTTGCCCAAAATTTGGCAAGTGTTATTAGCACCAGCGCCCGGCGAGAAAACAAACGCCTTTTAAAGGGTCGTCAACACCTAAGCCTAAGCCTAAGCCTAAGCCTAAGCCTAAGCCTAAGACTAAGCCTAAGCCTAAGCACGTTTAAAAAGTATTCCCCCTTTGCCTCTTACCTGCTACGCTGAAATCCTTCCGTGTTTTCAAAATCGAGTATCGATTGTTCATAGCTCCATTATCGATTAAGTTCAACCAATCAATAAACGCTTACCTCCAATATCGGCTGACGTAATACTAGCTCTGGCTGCTAGCATAGCAGCCGGCGGTGGTGAGACCAGGGAAGCACGGTGCTGGTAATGTCTTTGCTTTTGCTTATCATTTTCGTCCATTAGTAGACGGAATATAATGTAATCGTTCATGATACTCATCTTCTTGGTTTAACAGAAATAGATTCGTTTAATGAATTCCTGATGATAAGGGTTGATGATAAGTCATAGGTCGGGGTAATTCATCGGTAAGAGCACGATAATTATCAAGGTAAGTAATTATCAAAAATATTAAGTTATTATCAAACAAGATTAAGATAAAGAGAGAGAAAGAGAGAGAGAACGATAAACATGTCTATACAAATACTGATTTCTCATAGAGTTTGGCAGCTATTTATAGGAACGAAGAAATATCCAGACTAACAATAAAAGTAAAAAGAGGTTCGCGTGAGTGTGTGACTGTTATATTTGTCTCTCTTCTTTCTATAGCGGATTTCACGTTGGCCTATCACTAACACAGCTGTTCGGGCTTGTGATTGCGCTTGATGCTTTATATTGTTACACTATAGTATCTTTTATTTTCCACTTATTATCTTGATGCATGGATCACTTACGTCTGGAAAATAATAAGCTAACAATAAACAACATATTTTAGTTATTTTCCAAAGTTGCGTACCAGCGGAACATGCTGCAAATGCATGTAACTAGCTGGCCAGGGTATGGGTTTTCTAAAGAATAAAACAAATGTAAAAATTCATTTTAGTTTGCTCAGCATTAAGTGGATTATCAAGGGCAATGTGGGGCAGTGTTCCCTTTGCTGGTGGTTGATTAGTAGACGAATAGTATCAAATAACACATGATCCAGCATCCCTTTAGTATCAAAAATGAACTCATCGAGTATGCGAATAAACGAACGCACCACGCAAGCATATCATGTAGAAGGTGGTTGTTATCCTCATAACTAGCATATTGGAAAACAGAAAACTTGCAAAAAAAAAACTTCCTGCATGGCTAATTGGATAAGTCATTTGACTACGATGCGTTCGACCAGGGTTCGATTCCCACCGTAAGCTATTAGATGGATTTCTCAACCGTGTCTATGAGATAAACTAGTAGTGCGCAAAGAAAGGCAGTTCGTATTCGTAGGAAGGGGCATTTTATCTTAAAAATCCAAGCACGCAAGCTTTCGTTCAACTGAACAACAAAGCTGTGCATTCAAGAAAAGTAAAATTGCCCCCAAATCAAAAGGGACATTTTCCATTATTCTTTTCACTTTCGGAAAAAAATCTAAAAAATTCATTTTCGTTCTGAATGTGGTGTTCTTATTGAGGAAGTTGAGTATAAAGACATTTAGAGAACAATAGTGAACAAAAAGGGAAAGGCATTTAGGGAACACTTTAGAGGAATTGTACTTCCTCAATTGGGGTTGGCTTATGTACACTTGGTGAGGGTAGCGTAGTGGTTAGCGCCTCGCATCGGCACCCGTAAGGCGCGGGTTCGAACCCCGCTCGATGCGTTCACTTCTATGTTAATATTTCCAAGTATGCTTATAATATAAATAGCATGAATAAGCACTGTAAGTTAAGTGTGAACGTCTACATTCACTAATTGCTTGAATATTATATGAACCAAGGGCTAATTAGCTTATTTGCATCTAGGGAGAGGGTAAACGAGAAGAAATCCCGAGTAAGAGCTTACTCTGCAGGAGCTAATGATTAATGACTGTCCATTCGCCCACAAGGTAAATTAGCTAGAAAACAGAAAAACAAAAAAAAGTTTAGCTGTTTTTTCCGCTACGATGTAATTGCTTTCCTATGTAATTAGCGTACCAGTTCAAAATAAGGTAACATGTTGTTTGTTTAGACGTTTGATTGGCAAGAGTTAATAAAATACATAAATATTGAGTAGTAATGGATTAAAACTTGAAACTACGATGATTTTATTTGGAACCCTGACCACAGGGGCTTTTCCCTTTAAAGTGAGCATTCTTAATTTCCTAGGTTACATCGACCATGGCGCATATGTATGCGCGACTTGTACCATTTTCACAATGGTTGTTCTACATCTTAGTAAATACAGAACAGAATGGTATAGATACAGATCAAGACAGAACGTAACTTGAAGACGCAAATGAGTTGGTACTTGTAACTTGAAGATGAATTAATGGTCCGCTTAATATGCCACGTGGTTTGCACCGTATGCTGGACAACTTATATAGTATATGCAAATCGTGTTCCAATATGTTCCAGTCGTTCCAAAACCACGTACCATACCGCTTTGAAGATTAACAAAAGCACATCTCCTACATTTCTACATGTCGAGGGAGTCGGGAGTGCGGCTATGTATGCGATGGACACACATACACAAGCCCCGCCCATACGAGAGCCATATGACAGAGGCGGGTATTAGAACTTTAGGAAAAAACCCACAGTAGGCAGGGATGGAATGTATAGAGAGAGAGGGAGAGAGATACAGAGAGAGAGAGAGAGAGAGAGAGAGAGAGAAAGAGAGAGAGAGAGAGAGAGAGAGAGAGAGAAGAGAGCGTGATAGAAAAAGAGCTCTAAAATAGAAGAATCAGATGCTTCCGGAAGTACTGGAATGTCAAATTTGTACCATGGTTAACATGCAAAACATTTCCTTAGGAGCAGTCAAACTTTAGCTAAATATGCGGCTTGTTAGCTGGAAAACGTGTAGAGTTGTAGAGACGTCATGGGAAATTTGACAACTTTTTTCTCCTGCTTTCTCGGTTTCTGTCTTAACTTTACACTTTTCCCTATCTCTCTCTCTCTCTCTCTCTCTAGCTCTAGCTCTCTTTAAAGTTCCCGAATATGCTACTACCAATGCTAAGTTTATATATAATTCCAGTACCAAGACAATATGAAATATGAATTTCAACTTGAGGAACCAATACAAAGGCTTATAGACTAGCTGCGAAACTTTGACAAACATTCTTCCCAGCCTTGCTCCCAACAATTACCGAGAAAATGGGACCTCTCTCCATAATGAACTCGTTTGAATAATTCATACGGCTGTTTGGTGTGCCGCAACTTCCGAGTCCAATAATATAAAAGGCCAAAGGCTGGGAGAAAAATGAGAGCCTAATCAAATACTGAAATACTTGGGACATCGAATTTTCCCGCAAAAGCAAAGTATATTCTTTTTCAGTATATTAACTAAAAACTTTAAAAGTATTTGTATATTAAAGTATATTAAAGTATATTAAAGTAAGGCATTTGTAGCCGTTTCAAAAATCGAGGAAAGAATTTGATTGGTTATATTGGTTGGTGGGATTGAGGCTTATTTATTTCTTCATGCTCATGCTATATCTCTATACCAATGTATTGTTTTTCACTATGAAGCTGACAATGAGAATAGATAAAAGGAATTCCATATCATATATATTGGTGGCTAGGTACGGGAAAATCGGGCTGCCTTTATGCTTCTTACGCCTTATAAAAATTGTACCATTACAATATAATAGACATTAGAAGATAAGATTGTACCATTACAATATAATAGACATTATAAGATTGTACCATTATAATATATGGATTGTAAAGATTGCCATGGATATGCACGTAAACATCCGTTTAGCAGGTGCATCAACCACAATTACGTTCTGTCCTTGTGGTATAAAGTATAAACTTATAGTGCTATAGCTAACTTATAGTTAAGCTCATCGTAGTGAAAAACAATGCGCTGGAATCGAGATGTAGCACGAAGAAAATAAATAAGCCACCACCCACCAAGGAACATATAAAAACCAATAAAATTCTTTCCTCGATTTTTGAAACGGCTACAAACACCGTAACTTTTAAAGCAAAATACCGGCCGGTTTTTGAAGCGCATCGTGGACAGCTGAATTCCTGCTAAGTTACTCTAATTTATGTTCATTAGCGTAAGCTGCATAAGACTGCTGGTCTACTCGATGCGTTTCGAAAATCGGCCGGTATTTCGCTTTAAATTTTTTAGTTACTTCTAAGAAAGTCCACTGTCCCACATTTATTCTTTGTTTGTTATTGCGCTACGTCTTTTTCTTCCAAGATGCCCCAGACGACAAGTACTCATTTTTTTCGAGACTTGACATCAACAACGAGCAAAGTTTGTCGGCACTTTCGAATAAGCCCGTCAAAAATCATTAAAGCGAAGGGTCCATTAAAGGGATGGGGGGGGCTCTAAATATTGACGCTTTGACCTTAAGCGGTATAACATCCGGTTTTTGAACGTATGCTGCTGCATTCCCATGTAGTGTATGCAAATAACTGGCGATACTTCGTTTGTATTATTAGCATAGAACATATGGTGGAAATGCGGTGTCCAACAGATTCCAAAAACCGGCCGTTATGACTGTTTAAAGGGAAGTGGATCGCGTTGGGGCTAATGGTCGACGACCTCTAAATATTGACAGAAGCTTAGACCCTAAGGTTAGACCCCTTAGGCTTAGGCTTCGGCTTAGGGCTTTCAAGTCGTCACTTGAGCGGAAGGAATCTAACATCGCGTCTAACATTTTCTCTATCACGGACATTCTATGGGAACTACGGTTGAGTGATGTACTGCACGTATGCAAATGTGTTTATTCCGGGATATCGCGAAACTACTTTTAGCGACGACCTCATAAGCCATAAGACCTGGGAAGTTTTTACAGACCAAAGAACTACCAATAAATCAGTTGCTGAATATAAGCTTAAAGCGGTATAACATCTTGCTTTTGAAATGTAAGTTAGACAAATGCATTCTCATCTGTTGTATGCAAATGATTAAAATAGGCTAAAAAAATCGCGCCGCATCATCTGTTGTACCGTTTTAGTTTTGTAACAAGCCTAGTAGTTGAGGTTGAGACCCAAGAAAACTCTTAAAGAAAACGAAATAGCGGCCGCGTTTTGAAACGCATCGTGGACAACTGTATTCTTACGTATTTATGCTAAGTGGGGTCGAACTGAGGTCGATTTTTATTCCAATTATGCTCATTTTCATATGATGCACAAGAATGCTGGTGGACTCGATGCGTTTCAAAAACCAGCCGATATTTCGCTTTAACGAATTCTGCCTACTTCACTTGCCTATATGAAGCCGGCAGCCAGGATTCCCAGACAGAATAGCTATTGGCAGAATAAAGAAAAACTTCGTGTGCTTATTTGAATTCGTAAAAAGGCTCGGACCGTAGTTTGCACTAAGAGAATATTAAGCCCACAGCCTTTCATATATGCAGTTGTTTACCAGAATAGCTATTGAAAAAATTTCAATATTGTGCCCGGTCGTTCTTTGCGTAAACAAATATAATAAAGAGAAACCTCGTTCCGACATAGTGCACGAGTAAACAGGTAGAATTTGAATTACGTTCATTTTTCGGGATTTTTATTTTGAAATAAAACAATTCAAAATTAATCGTCGTCTCTCTCGTGCGCTATAGATGAATCCGATGGGTTCTGTCTAATATGTCTGATCAAGAAAACATTACTAGGATTTTTTTTCGTCTAACGAAAAAGTAAAAAAGCAATTTAGAACTGATGATGTGATGTGTAGATTTGAACTATGTCCACTGGGAACGTCTTACTTGTGTTTTTATAAAACTTTCTCCTTTCGTCCAAAGGAGCTTCGCGGACAAGCACGAGGGCCCTTCACATTACTAGAGGTTCCGAGAAGAAGCTTTAGATTGAAGAAATAATCCGTTCATTGTTTTTTGTTGGCCATCAATGTTCATATGAGAACAACTGGAGTTTAAGCTCTAGGTTTAAATTTATCATTGGCAGGGGGGTACTAGGTCTTTCGTGTCTCTCTCTCTCTCTCTCTCTCTCTCTCTCTCTGTCTCTCTCTACCTATTTCTTTCTCTATATCTCGCTCTCTCTCTCTCTCTCTCTTATTGTTAGTACTATAAACACCACCATAAACAAATGCTTAATTTTCGGAACCTGGCACGTCTTTCAACAGGCATAATATCAACTAAATTCTGTCGACATTCTGTTATTCTGGACGGAAAAACCCACAAAATTAACGTGATGTTTGGCCTGTTGTGGAATCCATTAACTCGGCCGCTAAAAGTCATAAACCTCAACGCAGAGACATAAAATAGGCGTTAAATTTAGATTTTTTGAATTGAGAACGCAGTTGAAAGTACGCGCGATTGCTAATGACGTATGCCGATACTTGCAAGTTGAATTTGCAAGTATACCGTATCGCACTACACGAGCATATCTGCTGATCGCCACGGGGTTCAACAAAAAATGTCTTTGATGGCGGTTTCTATAGTGCAAAGTTACGGTAAAGTTGTGTAAAAAGCACACGATTTTGCGAATTGATACTTGAAAAGCATACTTAGTTATAATCAAAAATTCCAAGAGAATTTCATGCGTTGTAGAGGGTGGAGGCCATTGCCCAGTAAGAATTAAGAATTTAAAATTTTGAACTTGTATCTGGTAAGCTTGAATCTAACCCACTTTACAAACTAGTCTTGCCCAGATCCTTTACGTCTTTCAAAACTTGATTTTAAAATAAAATAAAAACTCGAGGTTATTTGGTAAAAATTCAGTGCTAAGGGAACTCAATTCTAAGGAAACCCTTCTAGATAACATAGCTACATAGCCCTTGAGCAACGTTCAAAAAGCACAGTAATTCAGTTGACACAACATATGAAACATACAAAATCTCACTCATTATTCGGTACCAAACCCCATGTTCAAATGCAGATTGCCAATACTAAAATTTGAAAAAGTTTAAGAAAAAAACAGCCGAGGCAAGGAAAGTTGGGGAAAATGATTTTAATGCCACGGCGGGGCCATTTCCCTGGAGTATAATCGTTCAACCGCGCATAACGCGATTGAATTTGGCTAGAGCCCACGAGACGGCCGTTTTTTTTTGGGATTTACTAGACTGGGGGTAAAGTTCGAGACCGGGAAAAAGTTCAAAGCTGGTGGATGTTTTACATTGGCTTTTGGCTTTGGAGTATGTAATATTAATTGTTATTGTATTTTACTTGCCCATCATTACTGTACATTATGATCTAATATGCTAATTATCGAAAAAGGCCATTTGCTGCTTGCAAATTTGTACATCACTTTGCTTTGATCAGCCAACACTGTATGCAAATAAGAATAAATAAGCACTGAAGCTTACTATAATCTTAATTATTTCTTCATTATTTTACAAAAGAACTCAAAAGCTTGCTTGCAAGTTTTTCCACTCTTTTTTCAGCAAAAAAATGATTTTGCAAAGGATTTCGTTGATAAATGATGGGCCTCTAGAAACCAATTTTTTAGCTAAAAGTCTTTTCACAGGAAAATTTCAAGTGCACAAAAGTTTCAAGAAGGTTGATGGGTAAGAAAAGACGAAACGCCAATCGCGGGACAATTTACAATTTACACGGTGGCCGGCTTACGTCAGCACGACCCAGGTTCAATCCCCAGGGATGTCGGGAAAAGAATTTTCGAGCACAAGACGTGGCTGTTGTAACAAACAAGACGCTAATAATAAGTCCCAAGTAATAATGTCTTACCACGTAAACTAGAGTAAAGTGGGGAGTTTCTCAAATATGAAACGTCACGGGTCTTAAAGGGAGAGGCCCATGAGATAAAGTTTCCTCAATTTATTTGTAAAGAATGTCCGGAATTTCAGAAATATTACCGTGAAAACCGCATTGCTTGAAGCCTAGAACTCACAGAGTTATTCCCCGGCAAAGAGTTCGGCCAGGTACCGTAGTCAGAATAATTTTCTCGCTTTTAGGGCATTCTTGTATTACAAATTCCTCTTTATAGTAGGAATGATCTTTATTCGTTTGACCATTCTTATATAGAGGAAGAATGCAAATGAACGCATAAACCGTAAAAACGAATTTTGACGTTGCTGACTACTGTACCTAGCCGAACTGTTTGCCGGGGAATACTCTGCGAGTTTGGGCTTCACGCAATGCGGTTTTCACAATAATAATTCTGAAATTCCGGACATTCTTCAAAATTGGAAACTTTATTCTCATGGGTCCCTTTAAGAGCTTCATATAATCATGGAATTTGCAAGGGTACGCAATAAATTAGAATGGGTAGTGTGAACTACTCGGCAGATTTGCACTTGGAGTTTTCAGCCACTACATCAGCTACAAAACAAAGTTCACTGAAACAAACTTATTTTAATTTTTAGTAATCATAATAAAAATCATATGTAGTCTCACTTCCAGTTCCCGGAACTAATCGCTTTCACGTATTAAAGTAAAATAGTCCTAATAATTAATTCACATTATAAGTCCCTAAATCGCATTTGACAGGTGCATTTCGTGGCGGAAGTCGGTGTTTGCCTATCTAGTGTATTTGTATTTAATATCGCCATACTTTGTAACTTTGTATTATTTCGAAATGTTATTTCAAGAAATCTAATGCAGAATAAATAAATATGTCTACGAATGAGAAGAAGAACGAGCAAGGAGTAAGGATTCAAAACTTCTTCCCAAACAAACCTACTTATTAGTTCTTATTATTCTTACGATGCACTGGAGAAAAAAGTCATAATTCCACAGTTAGCTTATCAAACAATGTAAACCCTGGTTTAGTGTAATAACCAAAACAAGAATGAGTTCTTTCGAATCCGACTCAAGTATAAAGTGACAGGTCAACCATGAAAGCGTTTGCTTCCCGGCCAGAATACAAGGAAGTAAATTCAAATTCAGTGACACCATTTCCCGTTTCCGACGGAAAGTTACAAACTTGAGACTTTCTTAGATACTTCGCTTCATACTTGCGGTACCGTACTTGGGTAGCTTATGTGAAACTTAAATCTATGGGAACAAAGCTTCATACCATACCTACGGTAGCCTAGAAACTGTTGGGACTTACGAAATTAACTTACCTACTTTGTGCTTTCTCTACGAATGAAATACTTTTCCCCATTTCTGGAGTATTATTTCATTTAAACAGAAATAAACTTGAATATTCTTGTGTGTAACTTGAATAAACTTCTAATAATGCAACTGAATCAGGCTAAGCGATGCTGGACGAATGCCTAAAAAATCATTCGAAAGGCTTGCTTCACACGAAATTGCATGCAAATTTAGACAAAAGTAGGCCTGGAACTAAAGAAACCAGCTTTTCCAAAAAACACTCCAAAAATGAGCCTCAGGAACGTTTGAAAAACATGCGATTATAATCTTCAAATATGCCTGAGGCGTTGGAAAATTGAACTAAGACCTTGCACCTTATATTTAGGAACATCAATTAAAGCGGTTAGGCCATGGTTAAGGGATCGGTTCACCTTCATTGTTTCTGTTTTTTTTTTTCTTATTTTCTATAAGGGATAATAAAAAATTAGAATACAAAAAGTAGTGTTCTATTTCAATACTCATGAGATATTAGTGATAAAGTGGTGGATTGATCGGTCTAAAATGGCAAAGGGTAATTGTCTCTATACAAACAGGAATGGTTAGAGCTACCAGCACGTTACTATGATATCCCATTGTGGAAAAAAACGAGATGTTTCTATGCATGTCTTAGGACTTAGGAACAAATTCCTTAAATCTTTTAAAAATCAAAAAATAATCAATTAGGGTTTAGAAAGTAACCGACTATTAGCTTACCGACCTCTGCGCTCTTTATATATGTACTCTATGCAATAATCACTTTCATAAAAACATAAAACCGCTTGCTAAGCCCCACTGTATGCAGGCAACCGCTTTATCTATGTTCTTTGAAACATTACGCCATAGGACTTAAACCTTAAACCTCGAGGCCTCCGCCTCGTATCTCATGTCTTTCCCAAGAGTAAATAGAATAGCTAAAGTACATCGAGCGAAGGAGATATAACGTATAAACTAAAGTCCCTGGGGTATTTTTCATATCAAGAAAATAAAATACAGCATCGGCCGAGTACACAAAAACCCTCTATGTAGAAATTGTTTGAAAACATTTAGAATGGATTTAGAATATATGGGAAATGGGGGAATAGGCTTAGGCTTAGGCTTAGGCTTCCTGAAAATACGTGACTACTCTGACATTATTATACATACTGTACTTTGTTCCTGTTGCACTTACATACTGTACTCTGTCCGTAAGTACTAAAGCATAGTTTGTTGTTAAACTATTTAATTAGCGGAAAAAGTATTTCTTACTGACAAACCGATATATCTATTTGAATCGATAAAAGAACTCGAGACTAGCTTCATGAGCCCTGTTTGTATAGCTGTTTGTAATTTGTAACATCCGCGTACAAGGGGATAGGTATCGCTGCGCCACTGCGTATACCGCTCGAGGAAGATTTTATAACAGGCATGTATTAAGATATATAAGGTATAATTATACCTTGGGGATAACTGTCATTCAGCTTTTCTACTGAAGTTTGGTCTTCTAGAAAATAGTAAAGGATCGCATTCAATTTCGCATTTTTACTTCACTTATCAATAATATAAAAAATACCTAGAAAAATACCTTTCCAATACCGATTTACGGAACATTTATCACAGGGAAAGAAATCCCTTCGGTTGACTTTTGATTTTAGACAAAATGGGGTGTTTTCTAAATCGCAGGGGACTTGGCCGGTTGCCAATGATGACAAAACAAAAAACCGGGGAAGAGGGAAGTGCCTGCTCTACTGTCTCAGTTGTCGTTGTCATCCTGTACGTAATTAGAACGCAACCGAGGGATTTCTTTCCCTGGTTAATTTTTCAGTAATTGACACCGGAATGGTATTTTTCTAGGTTTTTTCATGTTTAGATAATTGAAGTAAAAGGCGAATTTGAAGTGACTGCGATCCTTTAATGCCACATGCGGAAGCTACAATGGCCCCGGGGGACCGTAACACAAAAGTATTTTGAGTTGCCGCCAAATTTAGAACTCGGGTATTTATAAACGGAAAGTGGGAATTCAACATGTCAGTTTTCGTTTTAAGAGAATAAATAAATCTTCGTATTTCAAGTGAAAATTGTAACCCTTTGGGATGCCTTTTCCTGAGCAAAGGCTTAAAACTGACATTCTGTTATTAGGGTTATTTGAATTTGTAGCCTACAGCCTACAGGAACTTTTCTACCTTTTTCTCTTTTAGAAGAAATGAAAGTCATAGTCATGGCTACGATGGATCTCTACAGAATCTAACAAGGTAAGTTAAGTAGTTAAGTTGTCTATTACGGTAAGGCTAGGTACGGTATCTTAGTAGTCTTTGCGCTAATTGTAAGATTCGCCTCTCCCAAGGACGTACTATCTTACAGGCTACATACGCACGTACGTAACTTTACGTATCGTAATGCGGAAGTTGTTTTCGGGAAATACAGTGAAGTTTAAAATTTAAAAGCCTTCAAAATCAAGAGCTTCACTACGGTAGAGTTCAAACTGTCAAAACTGCAACATACCTATCTCATGGGACCCACTAAAACTAATTTCCAAGAAAAAAGTTACATCCTACGATCTCCTTTTACATTACTAACGCCATTAGTGTTATTTTCATCGTGGCGTATGATTATTCCCCCTGGGAAACAAAAAAAGGTCCATCACAGGGTTTGTTTTTCCAAATTCGTACTGGGACCTGGGACCTAAGACTTGCGGAACTATATATTTCACTATATTCTTTGAGGGGACTCAATGCAGCGATTGAGGGGTTTGAAATCTACGTTGCTTATGGGAATGTTTCTTGGTGGCTCAAATTTCATAGTACTCATTAGTAATTTGTTATGGAGTCTACAGTCTACAAGTATCCCAAAAATAACCGGTGTGTTTATGTCAATTCTACCGTATTTCTGCACGAAACTGCATATATAGTATGAAAAATTAAAAAATATTCTCGTGTAGTTCCAAAATACGGTAAATTTTCAGCATACCTGTGGACCCCATTATATGGATCTGATATTTGTTAGCGAAAAAAGTGGTCTCTACGTTCCTAGATAACTGAATATGGTAAAATAACACGCGGATTTACCCTTCGGCAACAGTTTTCACCCCGCACTGTTACTACCGTCGCCGCCTATCTCGGTTAGCCTGTAAAATAGGGTGAGCGGCGAAACGATAGCACACCGGTGACTTGTAAGGGGTGCGGTGGGAGCGCCGGCCGTAGGTACTTCTTTCATGCATTCCTGGCGTCCCTACAGCGCCACAGTTTCAAAATTGGGTAGCCCCCTTTTGTTGGTGACGACTTCGCATAAGTTTCGCGCTGCCTGTTCGCAACTCTCAACTTTAAAATCGCAAATCTCAAGTCTCGCTGGTTCAAATTATGCGTCGAGACTAAAATGCACACATATTGTTTTGTAAGAACCATTCACATAACCGATGTTCATTTTCAAAGCATCCCCTTCTCGCCAAGTATCATTTATCAACCCGTTGAACTGAGTATTCTAGTATTTTAAAATGACTTTGCAATTATATTAGTCTTTGTAATTATATTGGTATATTAGTCCGTGTCAACGCACTCGTCCAGTCGGTATTCGATAAATAAACATATACCTGCAAAACCCACCATATACGAGAAATAACGCGTCCTTGAATCTCGGCTGTTATTCAAATTTTTAGGTTTAATTATCAATTACCTACCAAATCGTTTCCTCCTCTGCGTGTCTCCCTTCCAGAGTAGGTGTGGTCGTGCTCTGGCCGTCTGCGCTGCTCCAATGTCCATACTGCGGTAGAGATGGTGCGGATGTCCAGGGTGGGGCGGCACGCCCGCACCAATATGGTGGGGATGACCCATATGGCCTCCCATCAACAATGGGTCCAACTTCTCCTTGTGACCCCACATCTGTAGACATGATATTGATATGCAAATGAGCGATTGGGTAGGTAAATATGCAAAATGGCAGAACGCGTAAATGTAAATGAGGTATAATGGCGGGCAAACAGAGGACTAGAAAAACTAAAGTAAGGATGATTATAATTATATGGTAAATGTAGTAAAATGTTGTACTGAAGAGAGAGAGGAGAGAAGAGAGAGAGAGGGGAGAGAGAAAGTTACATTACAGTGAACTACGTAAACGTGCTAATTGTAAGGTATTTTCGGCGCACAGGTCGGGTGAAAAATGACGCAGCTGCATTTATTAGAATCGGAAAAAGGCAAACTGTATATTGAATTCATGTGTGTAAAAATAGATAGATACAAACATACAAAGTATGAAAACAAACTTTTTGGACTTTGTCTTACCACTAATTGCACGAGAAAAGGCATATCAATCTAACCCTTCACTCAACGTTTTACGCACAATTTGAAACATCGTGAGTTTGGAAATATTCAAAACCACATATTCTATCCCATTATCATTGCCGAACAATAGACAAATTTTCAAAAAATGAAAAGAATAAATAAATAAATAAAAAATATATTATTCCTAAAGCGTGTCAATTTATTCAGTGGTCTACTGCTTATGCTCAGCTTAATGCCAACAAGATGGAGAAGCAAAAAAAAGTTTAAAGTGTTATAACCAGTTTTTGCAAGGTACATAAACTATTATTCCCATTAGTATACTGCGCATTTCTTAATCTAATTATTTCATTAGCATGCAACCTAAGGGAATGCAAACTTTTCAAAAACCAGTCGTTATATCGCTTTAAAGAATCAATTAATTCCATTGAAAGCATTGAAAGTTATGAATCTTCTGGAAATCGGTCTCCTTCGCTCTTAGAACCTCAATTATTATTTTACGAACGTGTGAAAAAAAGTCAAAGGCAGTAAAAGTTTCGCCGGCACCTTAGCTGAATTGCTTAGTGGTTCGAGACAAAAAGAAAGAGTAAGAAAAATTAAAAAGAAGGGTTTTCGGGGGGCGTTTCATAATTTCATATATAAGTCACGTATGGTTAGTGAGCCAAACTCCAGGAGGCTCAAATGTACTAAATTGTAAAACACCAAATTAACATTCACAAACTGTGCGTTTACATTTTTGCGTGCGTAATAAATATTCTACTATTTAAAAAAACGATTACATAATGGCTAGTGAGTACAGAAACAAAATTGGAGCTTGTCTGGAGCACAGAAGCAAAATTGAAGGTGCAATAGTATAATAGCTATGTGAGCCAAACAAATCAGTACATTCATACATCCAGCCATAATTTATCTTAAAGCGAAATACCGGCCGGTTTTTGAAACGCATCGGGTACACCAGCATTCTTATGCAGCTTATGCAAATGACATAAATTAGAAAAAATCGAGCTAAATTCGAGTAAATTAGCATAAATACGTAAAAATTCAATTGTCCGCAATGCATTTCAAAAACCGGTAGGTATTTCGCTTTAACCTCGTCTAACAAGTTTCACGAATTGATCAAAGAATCAGCCGCATGTATGCAGGGCGCTAATTCTCTATGCAAATTGCCTGATTCTGGGAAGGAAAAGCCTTTTGCTTTCTCTCAATTGAGTAATTGCATAAGGTTAGCGGGCGATGCAGACAATGAGTTTTTGGACGACGGTTTAACGTTAAACTGAAATACCAGCCGGTATTTGAAACGCATCGTGGACGACTGAATACTTACGTACTTATGCTAATTTGCTTGATTTTAGCTCGATTTTCTATTCTAATTTATGCTTATTTCATTAGCATAAGGTAAGGTGCGTAATATAGCTGTTCCGCTGTTGTACTCGATGCGTTCAAAAACCGGCCGGTATTTCGCTTCAATGTTAAATACAACCAATACAAAAGTCATATGTTCATGTGTGGAGAAAAGGTTTGCCCCCTAAATATTATCTGAATTCTTGAATAAGT